>MJUT01038474.1:34439-69049 GCA_002080005.1 Gigantidas platifrons | reverse complement strand
ATGCGTATTCATAACGATGTCTAATTTCATGCATGGAAGATCATCTTCTACCCCACCCCCCTACACACCCGGTGAAAAGTTTGTAAAACTAAGATGTAAATAAAAGAGTGGCAACCAATTAATAAAACGGCCAAATGAAACAGAACACAATCACCGTGGTCCACAAAAGGTGTAATACCACTAATTAATTTCTTTAACATTTTCTGCTAAATTTGTGCTTTTTCGAGCCTACCTAGTTATTTTATCTTAAATTTTCCCTTTCCAAGACCATTATATTTTCTGAAACGTACATGATCCCTCTATGTTCTGTCAAAATTTCAGGGCATGTTTAAAATCTTGCAGTGAAATGCCAGGCTACGGAAAACACCTACTCTAAAAAAAAAAGCTCGGTTATCCCCCAGAAATCCAGTATGTATAGGTCATGCATCAAATCCTCCATAGAGGTATTGAAATAAATCTAAATCCATCAAATGTGGGCTCAAAATAATCCCTATATATTTTGCACCACCCAGGAACACAAACCATTACACTACCGAGGAACACAAACCATTACACCAACGAAGAACACAAGCCATTATACTATCCAGAAACAGTATATATTACAGCATTGAACACAACCTTTACACCACCGAGGAACACAAATCATTACACTACCGAGGAATACAAATCATTACACCACCGAGGAACACAAACCATTACACCACCAAACACAAACCACTATGACACCGAGGAACACAAACCATTACAACAACGAGGAACACAAACCATTACAACAACGAGGAACACAAACCATTACACCATCCAGAAACAGTAACTATTACAACATTGAACACAAGCCACTACACCACCGAGGAACATAAATCATTACACTACCGAGGAACACAAACCATTACACCACCGAGGAACACAAATCATTACACTACCGAGGAACACAAACCATTACACCATCCAGAAACAATAAAAGGCCGTTGGCCACTGTTCCCCCGACGCCAAGGTTATATGGTAAGATTAAATTTTGAAACTACTTTAAACTGGAGGTTCAGGTGAGCCTGTATCACTCACCTGACTTAAATAACTCTGAAAGGGCCATCTTGAAGTAAAAAAGGGGATACACTTACAAACCAAACCTAGTTTCAATCTGACTATTTGTTCCCAAGTTATCATCTGGAAACCAAATATTTAGCAATTTTGAGGTATAAAAAGGGGCACAACTCTAGTAAAAATTGTCTAAAAATTGTCATTATCGAACTTGACCTAGATATTCATAAGATACACTTACATGCCACACCTAGCTTCAATCTGACTTTTCATTCACAAGTTATCATCTGGAAACGAAACACACGGACGGACGGACGGACGTACGGATGGATGGACGGACGGATGACACCCATTTCTACAGTCCCCTTCGACGAAGCGTCAGGGGCAATGACTATTACAGCATTGAACACAAACCATTACACCACCGAGGAACACAAACCATTACACCACAGAGGAACACAAACCATTACACCACCGAGGAACACTAACCATTACACCACAGAGGAACACAAACTATTACACCACGGAGAAACACAAACTATTACAACACAGAGGAACACAAACCATTATACCACCGAGAAACACAAACAATTACACCACCGAGAAACACAAACCATTACACCATCCATAAACAGTAACTATTGCTTACAGCATTGAACACAAACCATAACACTACCGAGGAACACAAATCATTACACCACAGAGGAACTCAAACCATTACACGATCGAGAAACACAAACTATTACACGACCGAACACAAACCATTGCACTACCGAGGAACACCAATCATTAGACCACCGAGGAACACAAGCCATTACACCATCGAAAATCACAAACCATTAGAACACAGGATACAAACCATTACACAAACGAGAAAAACAAACCATTACACCACCGAACACAAAAAAAATGCATCACCGTGGAACACAAACCATTACACCGACGAGGAACACAAACCATTACACCATCCAGAAACAGTAACTATTACAACATTGAACACAAGCCACTACACCACCGAGGAACACAAATCATTACACTACCGAGGAACACAAACCATTACACCACCGAAGAACACAAATCATTACACTACCGAGGAACACAAACCATTACACCACCGAGGAACACAAATCATTACACCACCGAGGAACACAAACCATTACACCATCCAGAAACAATAAAAGGCCGTTGGCCACTGTTCCCCCGACGCCAAGGTTATATGGTAAGATTAAATTTTGAAACTACTTTAAACTGGAGGTTCAGGTGAGCCTGTATCACTCACCTGACTTAAATAACTCTGAAAGGGCCATCTTGAAGTAAAAAAGGGGATACACTTACATACCAAACCTACTTTCAATCTGACTATTTGTTCCCAAGTTATCATCTGGAAACCAAATATTTAGCAATTTTGAGGTATAAAAAGGGGCACAACTCTAGTAAAAATTGTCTAAAAATTGTCATTATCGAACTTGACCTAGATATTCATAAGATACACTTACATGCCACACCTAGCTTCAATCTGACTTTTCATTCACAAGTTATCATCTGGAAATGAAACACACGGACGGACGGACGGACGGACGGACGGACGGACGGATGGATGGACGGACGGACGGATGACACCCATTTCTACAGTCCTCTTCGACGAAGCGTCAGGGGCAATGACTATTACAGCATTGAACACAAACCATTACACCACCGAGGAACACAAACCGTTACACCACAGAGGAACACAAACCATTACACCACCGAGGAACACTAACCATTACACCACAGAGGAACACAAACTATTACACCACGGAGAAACACAAACTATTACAACACAGAGGAACAGAAACCATTATACCACCGAGAAACACAAACAATTACACCACCGAGAAACACAAACCATTACACCATCCATAAACAGAAACTATTGCTTACAGCATTGAACACAAACCATTACACTACCGAGGAACACAAATCATTACACCACCGAGGAACTCAAACCATTACACGATCGAGAAACACAAACTATTACACGACCGAACACAAACCATTGCACTACCGAGGAACACCAATCATTAGACCACCGAGGAACACAAGCCATTACACCATCGAAAATCACAAACCATTAGAACACAGGACACAAACCATTACACAAACGAGGAAAACAAACCATTACACCACCGAACACAAAAAAAATGCATCACCGTGGAACACAAACCATTACACCGACGAGGAACACAAACCATTACACCATCCAGAAACAGTAACTATTACATCATTGAAGACACACCATTACACCACCGAGAACCACAAACTATTACACTACAAAGGAACACAAACCATTACACCATCGATGAGCACAAACTATTACACCGACGAGGAACACAAACCATTACATCACAGAGGAGCACAAACCATTACATCACTGAGAAACACAAACTATTACTACACAGAGGAACACAAACTATTACACCACCGAGGAACACACACCATTACACCAACAAAAACACAAACCATTACACCACCGAGTAACACAAACCATTACACCACCGAGGAACACAAACCACTATAGCACCGAGAAACTCAAACCATTACACTACCGAACACAAAACATTACTCCACCGAGGAACACAACGCATTACACCCCAGAGGAACACAAATAACTACCCCACCGAGGAACACAAACCCTTACATTACCGAGGAACACAAACCATTACACCACTGAGAAACACAAATCATTATACTACCGAGGAACACAACACATTACACCACCGAGGAACACAAACCATTACACCACCGAGGAACACAATTCCCTACACCACCGAGGAACACAAACCATTACACCACCGAGAAACTCAAACCATTACACTACCGAACACAAACCATTACACCAGCGAGGATCACAAACCATTACACCAGCGAGGAACACAACGCATTACACCACCGAGGAACAGAAACCACTACACCACCGAGGAACACAAACCATTACACGACTGAGGAATACAAGCCATTACACCACCGTGGAACACAAACCATTACACCAATATGGAACACAAACCATTAAACCACAGAGGAACACAAACCATGACACCAACGAGGAACACAAACCATTACACCAACGAGGAACACAGCACATTACACCACCGAGGAACACACACCACTACACCACCGAGGAACACAAACCAGTACACCACCGAGAAACTCAAACCATTACACTACCGAACACAAACGATTACACCAGCGAGGAACAGAAACCATTACACCAACGAGGAACACAACGCATTACACCACCGAGGAACACACACCACTACACCACCGAGGAAAACAAACCATTACACCACTGAGGAATACAAGCCATTACACCACTGTGGAACACAAACCATTACACCAATATGGAACACAAACCATTAAACCACAGAGGAACACAAACCATGACACCAACGAGGAACACAAACCATTACACCAACGAGGAACACAACACATTACACCACCGAGGAACACACACCACTACACCACCGAGGAAAATAAACCATTACACCACTGAGGAATACAAGCCATTACACCACTGTGGAACACAAACCATTACACCACTATGGAACACAAACCATTAAACCACAGAGGAACACAAACCATGAAACCACCGAGGAACACAAACCTTTACACCACCGAGGAACACAAACCACTACACCATCGAGGAACGCAAACCATTACACCACCGAGGCGCTGGCACTTCTTTGAGTTCAATTCACATAAGAAGAAAAAAAACAACAACAACAATAACAACAAATAAAAATTGAAAACCCAATAAATTAACAACAAAATAACAACAAAGCAAAACAAAGCCAAAAACTGGCATATAGATATTAGATTTTAGTTGACTTAATCATAATTAACCTAACTAAGAATTGGTTCTGACAATATAAAAAGATTAGCATATGAAACATATAACCAACCCGAATATAAGGGCACGGGTGGCTCAATGAGTTAGGTCGTTGGATCTAACAGCTCACACAAGCCTATCACCAATACGGCGTGCGTTCGCGCCCGGCTTTGTAAATTACAAAAACGGGTGCACTCGACTCGCAACCGCAAGTGATAAAGTTTACCAGTTGCTTGCTTGGGGTCGGTGGTTCTCTCCGGGTACTCCGGCTTCTTCCACCACTAAGATAGTCTCCATGATATAGCTGAAATATTGCTGAAAGTGGCGTTAAACACCAAAAATTCAAATGCATTCCAACCCGAATATAAACTGGGTTTAAATAAATAACTAATTTTTAGGACAATCGAAAAATATGTCATCTCATCTCATACCAATGTAATACAAACTTCTGTCTATTTTAATTAATGTAATAGTCAAGACTGTTTTGTGATAAGTAGGGGGCGTGGCCCAGATAGCGATTTCACTTAAAATCTTTGAAATGTTGACATTTCAGATCATATCTGTGTACTCAAATTACTTCCATGATATAATGAATTTGTCTAGGTTTCCCTCACATATCATAATTAGCACATTCAGTTCGTCCAATTAATCGATTTTATTTTACGAATTAAAATATTTCTACTGACAGAAATATGATGTGATAAGACCACTCTCAACAGTTGTACATTTATATCATGATTTTTCTTTAATTTTACTTAGGGTCGAAGACAAATTATGTACTTTTTAGATTAAGATATGGTAAAAACAAGTATGTAAGGACAATATCTGGGATGAGCTGCACTTCCGATGGAATGTAAACTCTAATTGATATGTTACAGTTTTTAATATCGTGTATTAACTCTTAATTATAAAATATTATTTAATTAAAGAAAGTGTAAATTAAGATGGTTTATTTTAACAGATATTTTGACATATTTTCTCGGAATGTCAATAATAATATGTTCTTCTTTTCCCACTGCCTATGATTGGACATGGTATTTCTTTCTTAAGTCATTTATATTAGATTTCTCGAATTTGCTTAACGAATGGTTTTATTGTTAAAATTTAAATGGCAAAAAAAAAAAAAAAAAAACAATTACCGCACTGTCGAAACAATTATAAAATCCAATAGCAAAATCATAATTGTATAATATATATATACCTTATATGTCAATACGGTCCGTTTGCCTTAATAACAATCCAGTCCTTTCCATATTCATGTCTGATCACTGGGTTTGTGACAAGAGTAACAAGACGGATGTGGCTAGTGAAGGAGGAACTATTGATCCTTCTGGTTCACCTTGTAACAAGACGGATGTGACTAGTGAAGGAGGAACTATTAATCCTTCTGGTTCACATTGTAACAAGGCGGATGTGACTAGTGAAGGAGGAACTATTTATCCTCCTGGTTCACCTTGTAACAAGATGGATGTGACTAGTGAAGGAGGAACTATTTATCCTTCTGGTTCACCTTGTAACAGGACGGATGTGGATAGTGAAGGAGGAACTATTTATCCTTCTGGTTCACCTTGTAACAAGACGGATGTGACTAGTGAAGGAGGAACTATTTATCCTTCTGGTTCATCTTGTAACACGACGGATGTGACTAGTGAAGGAGGAACTATTTATCCTTCTGGTTCACCTGTAACAGGACGGATGTGGATAGTGAAGGAGGAACTATTTATTCTTCTGGTTCACCTTGTAACAAGACGGATGTGACTAGTGAAGGAGGAACTATTTATCCTTCTGGTTCATCTTGTAACAAGACGGATGTGACTAGTGAAGGAGGAACTATTTATCCTTCTGGTTCATCTTGTAACACGACGGATGTGACTAGTGAAGGAAGAACTATTTATCCTTCTGGTTCACCTGTAACAGGACGGATGTGGATAGTGAAGGAGGAACTATTTATCCTTCTGGTTCACCTTGTAACAAGACGGATGTGGCTAGTGAAGGAGGAACTATTTATCCTTCTGGTTCATCTTGTAACAGGACGGATGTGGCTAGTGAAGGAGGAACTATTTATCCTTCTAGTTCACCTTGTAACAGGATGGATGTGGCTAGTGAAGGAGGAACTATTTATCCTTCTGGTTCCCCTTCCAGTTTTTGTAGGATACGTATTACTCAATCTTTAGCTTTTTGTGTTGTGTTTTCCAAATCATTGTTTGACATTTGTCCTTTTTCGTTTGGCCATTGCACCTACTTTCCAGTTGCACTCATTTCAACAAGTTAGGGATAAACCATTAAACGTTTTCCTGTCCAGATATTTATTTTACATGAACCAAAATTAGATTATATTATTGACCTGAAATATCTGTAATGTTTCAAGTTTTAACCAACATTTCTGTTGCATTTTAAAAGTTAGATGGTATTTCCCAAACCAGATGTTCATAACTCAGAATGCATTACAGACTGATGAGGATACCAATTGTAGCATATTGTATACGGCCGGAGTCATCATATATATAAATCCTGGCAGGGGGCGAGGTGGTTGTGACCGTATGGTAGTTGGATTTACAACTACCTGAAACAATCAGTGCATATCATCACTAACCTTGTGCATTCGATTCCAGCTCATGGAGATGTGTATTCGATACAACATTTAGTGATAAAGTTTGTCAAAGACATGCGGCAGGTGGGTAGTTTTTCCGGATATTCCAGTTTCCTCCACCAATAAAACTGAGAGTCACGGTGTAACTGAAATAGTGTTAAATGTGGCGCTAAACACCATAACCTTAACTCCCTAACAGTGTAAATCATGGTCATTATTGATTCATAGTACGAAATCTCAGTATTTATGACAAAAAATAATCGAAAGAACAATATGAAATTTTCTCAATTCAATACTCACAAGACATCATAATATAAATTTCAATTGAATCATTTACAATAGATATAACTACATTAAACTCAATACATTATGTCCCAGCTTGCTCAATGATTAACGATTATATTGCAATCAGTGCATTTAGTGCATGGAAGGTTACTTAAGGTAAAATTGGTAGGTTGTTGCCGCTGGAGTTTGACTATAACAACTGCTAATTTAAAAAAAACCAGTTAGCAAAATCCCGTCAGTACCTCTCTGAAGTGAATATTGAACAACTTTGTTCAAATATGAAGACTGCACGATATAATGGTGTCGAGATGAAACGTCTAACTCAATAGAAAAGACGATAGACAAGTTACCCAGTTAAAATTTACGAAGCGAAACGAATATAACTAGAGGCTCCTAGGAGCCTGTAATCGCTCACCTGGCTCAAAGTTGGCCCAGCAGTTTTAGAAGAGATAATTTTTATGTGAATTTTTGCGAATCTTCTATTTTTAGCAATAGCCGCTATCTTCTTTGGCGGGCGGAGTTGTCGGATATAATTCTGAAGGGGGACCATGTAAAGACCATTTCACCATAGTTTGGGCCCATTTGACTCAGTGGTTTCAGAGGAGATAATTGTTGAGTGATTTTTTGCAAAATTTTCTATTTTCAGTAATGGCGGACATCTCGGCTGGCAGCCGGGTCATCGGACAGAATTCTGAAAGGGGATCACCTAAAGACCATTCCACCATAGTTTGGTCCCAATTGGTCCAGCAGTCTCAGAGGAGATAATTTTTAAGTGAGTCTTTACTGAATTTTCTATTTTTAGTAACGGTGACCATATTGGTTGGCGGCCGGGGTCGTTGGACACAATTCTGAAAGATGACCACCTAAAGACCATTCCATCATAGTTAGGCCCCAATTGGCCCAGTAGTTTCAGAGGAGATAATTTTTAAGTGATTTTTTGTGAAATTTTTTATTTTTAGTAACGGCGGCTATCTTGGTTGGCGGCCGGGGTCGTCTGACAGAATTCTGAAAGGGGATCACCTAAGGACCATTCCACCATAGTTTGGGCCCACTGGCCCAGCAGTTTTAGAGAAAATAATTTTTAAGTGATTTTTTGCTGAATTTCCTATTTTTAGTAACAGTGGCCATCTTGGTTGGTGACCAGGGTCGTCGCACACAATTGTGAAAGATTACCACCTAAAGACTATTCCACCATAGTTTTGACCAACTGGCCCAGTAGTTTCAGAGGAGATAATTTTTAAGTGATTTTTTTGCCAAATTTTCTATTTTTATTAACGGCGGCTATCTTGGTTGGCGACCGGGGTTGTCGGACACAATTCTGAAAGAGGACCATCTGAAGACCATTCCACCATAGTTTGGGCCCAATTGGCCCTGCAGTTTCAGAGAAGATAATTTTTAAGCGATTTTTTGCCGAATTGCGTATTTTTAGTAATGGCAGCCATCTTGGTTGGAGGGGGGAATTGTCGGGCACAATTCTGAAAGTGGACCACCCAAGGACCATTCCACCAAAGTTTGATTCAAATTGGTCCAGTGGTTTTAGAGGAGTTGATTGAAATGCAAAAAGCTAACGACAGACGCACGACGGACCAATGACGACGGAAGTCCAGTGGTAGCAATAGCTCACCTGACGCTTCGGGTCAGGTGAGCTAAAAACTGACGATTACAATAGATACTAGGGGGAGCTGTTGTAATTGTGAAAACATACTAGAAAAGTTACATTAAAAATACATCAACATAAACGGATCAGCAAGCGTTACAAAGCTGTTTTTCAAGCTACATATATAAGACATGATATATCAATGAGAAAAACAAATCAGAATTGATATAAGAAATATCGATAAATTGTGCTTAAGTGAATAAACCCATTACTCTGCTCTAATTATCATTTGGACAATAATCCGCGGCTAAAAATGATCATATATACATGTATTTATTACTAAATTAATATTTGTATTGTTATTTTAAAACGATGTAATTGGATTTAATAAAATGAAAATGGCAAACACAAAAATATAACCAAATAAAAACAAAAAACAAAAATACAAGAAAAAAAACAAAAACAAACAAACAATTAAAGACACAAAAACAACAGATTACCATTGGAACGATGATCCGCGGCTAAACATTATCATATATACATGTATCTATTTACACGTTATATTTGTCTACAATCAAACAAAATATTTCTTCATGGAGATCATAAGCATATTTAAACAAAGTATTGCAAAAATGTTCAACGGCACAACGTCTTCGTCAGTTGCAAAACATAAACTGCCAAGAGATACAAAAAAAAAACAAGACAACGTCATAACCTCTAATCGTGATACTATGACGTCGTAAAAAATTATTAACTAAAAATGATCCTGAACATTATGAATAAATAAAATACACAAAGCTCAAGATCGAACTTGTGTAATTTAAAACCTGTTAGACCGATTATTTTCTTTTGTTTATACCCTCTTGTTGAGTGTTACACATTTTAATAAACAGTGATTCGCGGGTCTGCCTATATATTGTGTTGTTTTTTCTTGAAATTTCTATTCCAGCAAATCTGAAATCTTCGATGGAATGGCCTTTTGAATTAAAATGTATTGAAACCGGCTTGTCATATTGTTTACATGTTCTGATATCAGAAAGATGATTTTGTATCCGATCCTTTAACATTGTTTCTGTTTCAGCCACATAAACTATGTGCTTACATTTTTTACAGTGGACCGCATAAACTACATTTGATGTTCTGCAGTTTATTTACTTATTGATCTTAATAACCCTTCCGGATCTTGTTTTCAATTCTCCCCTAAAACTTTTTTCGCAGATGAGGGTATAAACAAAAGAAAATAATCGATCTAACAGGCTTTAAATTACACAAGTTTGATCTTGAGCTTTGTGTATTTTATGTATTCATAATGTTCAGGATCATTTTTAGTTAATAATATTTTACGACGTCATAGTATCACGATTAGAGGTTATGACGTTGTCTTGTTGTTTTTTTTGTATCTCTTGGCAGTTTATGTTTTGTAACTGACGAAGACTGTTGTGCCGTTGAAAATGTTTGCAATGCTTTGTTTAAATACGATATATTTGGATATAATAAAGTGAAAAAATACAACAAAAACAAAAAACAAACAACAAACAAACAAAACCAACAAAACCAAGCAAAACCAAAAGAAAAAAAATACCGTACAGTCGGAACAGTTTGAAATTCTAATAGATAAAAAGTAGAAACCGAGTCTAAATCAACATCTATAAATGGCCACTGACTGCCGTGGGTTGGTACAGGAACTTCAATAAAAGTGGCGGGATTAAGCTAGTTATATGTACCCTCATTCATAGTACATTATATTCACTTAAGACTCGGGGAGTTTTAACGTAACGTCTATCTTACAATGGAGAACATTCACCCCTTTTCCCATCAGAAGGCGTCACTGTACCAACGGTGGTTACGAAAACGTTTGTTTTGAGATAAACGCTTGTAACCAATGTAATCAAATGGCAATAGCATTACCTACATGACCTCCTTGGTCTGAAAACATTACGTAATATGACGGTGTGCTCGGCATATAGAAAGGACGGAAGTGATCATGAAATATTTTAATATGATATCTTCTATACCCTTTTTCTAGGTTATTTCACAGTGACAGGTAACAATCATAGGACCCAATGGCTATGTCAATGTAAATTTGCACATGCGTTTTTCAGACTTAATTGAACCAGGTTGAAAATTATACACATGTTTTTTTTTCACACTGTATATGGTCTAACCATGTAAAATTGCATACTGGCTTTTGCATCAGTAATTTGTCTTCAAATTTTTATAATAAATTTCTCCTTGAGAACTGCAGGGCGGATATCTTTCAATTCAATTGATTTTGTTTCTTTAAAATTTCACTACATATTTTTGTCAGAAAAAAAACCCATCTAAAAGTTAAAAGGTCGTCCTCTTAATGACATGAATATATATGTGTCTAGGCCGCGTCCATGCAACTTCGTATTATATAATAAGATTTGATTTTTGCACTTTCAGCAATATTTCAGCTATATCATGGCGACCAATTTTAGTGGTGGAAGAAGCCGGAGTAACCAGAGAGAACCACCGACCATGGGCAAGCAACTGGTAAACTTTATCACTTGTGGCTGTGAGTCGAGTGCACCCTTTTTGTAATTTACAAAGCCAGGCACGAACCCACGCCGTATTGGTGATAGGCTTGTATGAGTTGTTAGATCCAACGACCTAACTCACTGAGCCACCCGGGCCCCATATTATATAATAAGTGTCCGGTTTTCAAAAAACCTTATGCAAGAAAGTTCAACAGTTTAATTATTGCTTCTGATCCGCGGATTTCTCCCGATAAGATTGATTCCTTGCGAAGTAATCATTCAAAGAGATAAAGTTGCATTTTAATGCCTGGTGCTTTAACCATTCATATGATTTTTTCTATCACCGTATATAGCGCTATCGTGTAATTTAATAAACACCGTCCAAATATATCTTGTATTTAGTGTAGAGGTTGGTAAATAGCTTGTATTACCGTTGAAATGAAACCGTACAATTCCTGTTTCATGACGGTCAGTTGTTTTGCTGGAGGAAACCGGAGTTCCCTGAAAAAAAAATGACCTGCCGAAAGTCACTGACAAAGGAAATCACATTAGTATTATTACCAATTAATAATAATCAAGTGACTGTTGATGAAAAATAAAATCCACATAATATGACTGTTCATGAAAAAAAAAATCAACATTATCTATAATACGACCCAGGTATTCACGTTTTATTATTTTCCATATCTTCAGAATGTTAGATTTGATGCCTTTATTTGAATGACTTAAGAGAAAGCTGAAATCGTAAAATGTTTAATTTTGTATTTTTCAATTTTCGCAAACAGTTTATTGTTAAGAATCGCAAAATTAACACCCTTAAAATAAATCTGCTTAAATAGTAGATTAATAAATGTAGATATTTATGTATCAGACAGAATATGTTTTTAGCATCATGTTGGGAGTCAGTGGGCAAGTGTTGCATACGGCAATTTTTCAGCTATATCAAATTTCAAATTTCAAATACTTTATTGCCATTACACAGTTACTGCATGTGACAAAAATAACAGAATACAAACAATAAATACATGGTAATAAAGACAAAATAATTTTCAAATAAACATTTCAAGAGTCCCCTGTCCTCAGTTATCACGACGAGACCAATTTACTTTTCAACATGAAGATGAGGTCCCAACACGATTATTATTATTTTTAAGTATTTATATCTAAAAACTGATATAGATGTACATAAGTTTCTATGATAAAGATGTATATCTTAAAGACAAGCCACTGTTATTGGAATCCGACACCCGTGTACATAAAATTCGCAAAGAATACATCTTTTTAATTGATTGAGATTCTAACCATTGATCAACGTTTATTTACCATGAAAATATAAAATCGTGATACAACAAAACTAGGATACCAACACGAAAATCATTTATAAAGGGAAATACAAAGAATGTGAACCAATATCAAACTTTGTTTACAACGTACATCTACATGTATACATGTGTATGTAATTGTACTACTATTACCTCATTCTACAGTTATTGTACGTATACTCTGCCAGAGACGTGGATGAGGCTTAATAGTGTGCACGCCATACTTACTTTCGATGAGATGCAAAATGGTGCGATCTGGGGCCATTTCAGGGTTTCATATAGCATAGAATCAAGCACAATTTTAATGACTTTGATAGACAAGAATATCTTAAAATTGTCAAAAATCTGCCCTTCGTGTCTTAGCAGATACCAACACCTCCATTGCTTTGTACAAGTCCACTTCAAAATCTCGGTGAATATGCAATCCCAGGGAAGATAGCCAGTCATTCTTTATAGTCGAACTAACACAAGTTTTCAAATGTCTCAGTACACTAAATGACATCTCAGCAGTTAGCGCTTGCTACTGGCATGCTTAACAAAACGCATAATATTGTATCCATAGAAGGATAGAGAACTGGATTTACAGAATCTAGGATGGTAAAAAGCAGGGCATATGGGAGGAGGGTTCAGCCGGTACATCGATACGGGCACGGAACGCCACGAAAGGGCCCGTGAATCTCTGAAGGGCCCCATAGCCTTAGTCATTGACGTTTTATTTTGATTTTTTCATTATTTTTGGTATATTCAACTCAAATCCACGGTTTTGAGAGAAGTTTCAGCCTGTTCTCAGATCCCAAAGCAGTATTGTTACGCCTTGCAAAATTTCTCTTGGAGGCCCTGTTACAGATCCATCATCATAATTCTTTTTTCACAACATATAATAAAATGGAAAAAAAAGTATCACATCGTCGGAAAAGTTCCAAAAATTCAATAGAAAAATCGTAGAAATAGGAAAATTCGATATCCCTAACACACAATCTACATGACCGCTCACTTTCCTGACTTAGTACAGGTACTTCAGTAAAAAGTTACGGGGTTAAACTAGTTGGATTATAACTTGCTATTGTCTTAAGAAGTACCAATATAGCCACATCTCCTCCGAACTGTAGATCAAGAGAAAAAACATAATATACTAGACAGGTAGCATGTGCATCGTACTTCATAAATTCGCAATTAATATTTCGAATGTACAATAGCAACTTCCGCCCAACATGAAAACAGGACAGATTGATGTACTTGATAAATCATCCCACCCCTCTCCCGAACGTATGAAAAATAGAAATAGCTTTATGTGATTTAAATACGTACTAACGGCATTACATGTAAACTGCATGATGCTGTTTGATAAAGACCTTTAACTAGAACAGGAACAAATGAACACCTGAATGAAATAGTTTTGTAATTAAAGATCATGTACGTGATATTGAAGTTTGAAATAATTCAATGTTTATTATAAATGAGGTTGAAACAAGTCACATTTTGATATCAATTCGGTTGTATTTCACTTTGACGATTTCAATTACGGAAGACAATAAACACCTGAATGAAATATTGTTGTAATTAAAGATCATGTACGTGATGTACAACAATGAAAAATATTATTATTATAAATTGTATATCCTATTTTTTTTATAACCTGACGATGTGCACGCCATGGCGTGACAACGTATATGCAGCTACGCCTCTGGAAAGTAATGAATCCTGTTGTAAAAATCAAAACACATAGTAGTTTGCGTTATTTATTTTATATTTGAATCAAAATGTCTAGCCAAAGTCAATATGACCGTGGGAAATTTTCCTAAAGTAAATGAGCGCACGACTCTGTCGATGTCAATGTCAATGTCTCTGTGCACATGCAGTACAGCTAAAGAAGTCAGGCGGTCCTGCAGCATTGTTGTCCCCAAGTACGTTTTAAGGCGACGTAGAGCAGAGAATGATCTCTCCGTCGTAGCTGTGCTGGCAGGCATGGTGTAAAGTATCAACAAAACGGTGCTGAGGTGATATTGACCTTTATTCCGGAGATTGCTTTTACAATGACGGGTTTTCCTTCCGGTATTAATAATTTCCCGAAGTTGAGCATGGTCAACATTCAAAGTTTTAAGTTGGACATGAAGAAACTACTCTTGACAATTTCAGAAAAAAAATCTCCATGTTATATGCTGCTGTTTTGAAGTGTCTACTTCTATACGACAGGTTTTAACAACATAGTAGGGACTGATGTAGGGAATGTGTCTGCTTTTAAGAGACAGTTTTTGTACAACAGAATAGGGAAGTTTATTTTTTTTTTATAGATATTTCAATTATCAGTAACACAAAAAAAAATTATACATCTCCATCATACAACAATACCACTTATCTTCACGACAGGAGACACTATTATATTTCATGACATTCGCATTCATTCACAAGAAAACATGAGACAATACCCCTACAGACAATAATGCATAATATTTATATTAAAGAATTTAAATAGTCCTTGCTTTTTTTTATTAAGTTATTTTGTGAATCTAATGGACTTGGTAATGACTCTGGTAGAGAATCAGATACACCAGCTTGGCTTGTATCGAACGATGTTGTGGATGAAGCATCCTTAGGCTAGAAGTAAAAATCTAGTTTCTTCATGTCAAACTTTGAATGTTGAACATGCTCAACTTCGGGAAATTATAAATACCGGGAAAAAAAAACCCGTCATCGTAAAAGCAATCTCTGGAATAAAGGTCAATATCATCTTTCTTCAGAAAACACGTTATAATGATTATTAATTATACTGAAAAAGTGGGGTTCTTCCCATGTCAGTAATAATATTTTTAGTGCAAGTAAAAAACATTTTTTTTGCCGAAATGATGTGCAAGCAATTGATTTTTTGCGTAAGGGCAGCTACGCGCCTGTATGCGTATTTCCTAAGTACAAATTTATTGAAAATTAGAATTGATTTTTGCTCTTGGAGAACAAAAGAAAATAAATATAAGAATGTAATTTTATTTCATATTGGCATTCACAGTTAGTAACAGGTGACCGTGACCCAGATATGATTGTAACGTTGTCCTTGTCTTATTTCAACATGATGACATGATCACTTTACATAGGTTACAAACGTCTGTGCGAAAATAAAACGTCCAGCTAACCACCGTTAGTACTCGAGCGACACCTGCTGGGTAAATTTAGGTGAATGTTCCCCATTGACAGTGTTTAATCTTTATAATATGATGATGACTTAATACAATACATACTGATGGCCTCATATTAGTGAAGAGGTCATCGTGGTCGTGATCTTATGGTAGGTGGATTCACAATTACCAATTATAACAGTGCCCATCACAACTAAAGTTGTGAGTTCGAAACCCCTATTTGCGAAGTTTGCTAGAAACAACATAATGTGATAAAGTTTGTCAAAAACTTGTGTTTGTTACTTTTCTTTGGGAACTCCGATTTCCTAAACTAATATAACCGATCACCACGATATAATTGATATATTGTTGAAAGTGGCGTTAAACACCATAACATCTAACAATCATGTCAGTGAGCTACAAATAAACATAATTGTAATGTTTATCGATTGCTAGGAGTTGACAGCATCCATCGCTTTTTACTAGTAAAATATTATAGATGGCTTGATTGAATAACCGAATCCTCAATATTCACAATTATAAACGACAATCCGTTTTCCACTATCATTTGACACAAATAGTTTCCTAAAATTTCTACTGAAACAAATTGTGACTGGTTTAATAATACCATCCTCCTTCTTCATGATTATATCACTGTTTTTTCGATCAGGTGACAGACGTATAATGTTATTCGATCCAAACCCTACTACGTAAGCGTTTCCTTGTCTGTCAGTATCAATACCATTTTGCCCTTGAAGGTCTGGGGAACTAAAGGTAAATACGTTTGATCCATCTTTCTTTATACAGTAGACTTTGTTATCGTCTGTATAATATATATTGTTGTCTCTGTGATGGATGTACCATACTCTACCACCACTACTAACACTACTAACACTACTAATGTGTTGTCCGTTTGAATCTAAAATGTTTATCCTACCTTTATAACTACTATCACGTCCACTGACATAAACGTTGTCGTCTACCCACGTAGCACTGTAATAATGAGTTATATTTTTGACGGTTATCTTTGTGCGTGCAATAAAGTTGTCTACAAACTGAACGCCATTGCTTTGCAAGGCAACAACAATTCTTCCAGACTTTTTATGGTAAGAAATATCCCATGCTGTTCCTCCTAATTTGCATTCTTTGACATATTTCCCATCCTTACTGTGCATTCGAATGACTGATTCATCTGCCAGTATCAGGTTATCATCCTTATCAACAACCATACCAGTTACACAATCAAATGTTATATCCATTCTGTATCCAAACTTGAACGATTTTGGAGGTTTAGATTGGACAGATATTTCTTGAGCTTCCATATATTTAAAAGGGCTGAATCTAATTGCACAGGGTTCTTTCTTTAACCGTATGGTACCTAAGTGTTTTACTCCAGATAACACATTTTCTGGTTGATCATAGACTAAGATAACGTCTGACAGGTTAGCTAAAACCTCCTCCAAATGATTGTCTTCTTTACTAAGTATTGGTAGTAATCGATGGAGAAGAAGAAACACGTGCTGGTTGGAGCCATTCTTTGTCAAAAAATCCAGCTGTTGTAAATGTTGCTCGATCAATGAAACTGACATTTCTAACTCGGATTCTTCTCTTTCCATTTGATAAATAGAATCCTGACTGGCTGTTTGCATTTCCAACAAGGCCGATTTTTCTAGTTCATCAAGCTTCTTTATGACAGACGCTTTGAATGCTGATATCTGTCTGATGATGGTGTTTTCTTCTATTTTCATCCTGTCTCTACTTTCCCGCCTATTTTGTATAGCTGTTTTCAACGTTAAGTGGATTTGTGTCATGCCCTCAGATATTTCACGGAAAAGCGGAGATGTTTTTGCGTTATTAGATGCCATTTCAAGTGGCATGACTTTATCACATGAACAGTGGTCTTCTGACATACAGCTTCGACAGCAAATTACATGATGTTGATTACAAAAAAAGTCCATAATAAAGTCAGGATGTCTTGAACATTTTTCCTGCGTTGTCAGTACTTCACCAGGTAAGGTTGATATTATCTCAATATCGATGACATTATGGGTCATAGATACTCTGTTCCCTTTATGTGCTTTTACACAATTCATACAAAGAGCATCTTCACAATCTAAACACCACTTGGTAGCAGGGGAGTTTACGTCAATTCTGCTACATGGATCACAACTGGTATTTAACGACATACCTAAAGGTATAAAAACAAATCCACATTTCATTCATATGTCAATGGCAGACCGAATTCCGGAATGAAGAAAATGGTATGTGACGGTAATTCTGCTGAGATACAGATAATGAATTAATATAACAGTAATTCTGAGATATAAAGAATGACCTATGGTAATAATTCTGAGATACAGAAAATGACCTATGACAGTAATTATGATATACAGAAAAGTGACCTATGGTGGTAATTCTGAGATATAGATAATGACCTATGACAGTAATTCTGAGATACAGATAATGACCTATGATAGTAAATCTGAGATACAGATAATGACCTATGACAGTTATTCTGAGATATACATAGTGACCTATGGCGGTGATTCTGAGATATAGATAATGACCTATGATGGTAATTCCAAGATATAGACAATGACCTATGGTAGTAATTCAGAGATACAGATGATGATCTATGGTAGTAATTCGAGATATAGAAAATGACCTATGAGAGTAAATCTGGGATACAGATAATGACTTATGGCAGTACTTATGGGATGCAGATAATGATGTATGGCAGACTTACAGTGATAGTTGGGTGTTATTTACTAATTGAGATTCCGGATTCTCTCAAATGAACGAGTGAATGATTACTGCTTAATGCAAAGCTAGCATTTTTTTAGCGCTATAAAGTGGAGAACAAGTTATGTTTTGGCGAGATGATGATGAAGAAAACTATGTGCTGAGCAGGATTGTTCTTTTTAGTGCTAGTTCATTGAAACAATAGTCAGGGGTAAATAGATCCCAGTGGTATACATTATCCTGATATTGAACCACCAGTCTTTGCTCTCATCCCCCAATGCAGCGTACGTTCCGGAGTACAGCACGTTTTGCTACTCTCGATTTTTTCAACCAGAGCTCTATATCACCGAGACATAATTTGACTCACCTGACCACCATCTACTCAAACATTGCCTTTATATAATATTTATGGACTTTTTTTCCTTAAAATATATTAATCTTGGAATGAATGTTTGTAAGGTTACAGCCTTCACAACATTTAATTTGGTAAATGTTGTGGTTTCCATCATAATTTCATTGATAGAGGGTTGCTGCTAACAAGGAAGTTACGGAACCATGAGTTCCTAGTCATCAAGTTGAAGTCATTACTTCGAAAGTTTTACGGTCGCCACTATAACTTGGTTAACGTAAATTGGAAATATAAAAAAGGATACATATTTTCTCTTTACGTTAAATATCATTGCCTGTACTTTTTTCTTTCATTGTAAATAAGCCATGTCTGATTGTCAGATCTATGAAATTGCTAATAAAAATATCATATAAATACTTTAATTATCGCACATCATCACCTTAATTGTTTGTTACAGTTTTGTCAAGAAAATGTCGAATGTCTTACTTTTTTTATTTAATATGTTGACACATTGTATATGACTGTTAATAGTAATGGTCTATTCATTTTGCTGCCGCCATGTTCTCAGGTGGTGGACGGATGCCAACATCAACAATTGATAGCTATTTGTCTTTTTTGTATCTTTTCATTCATCCATTTTATTGCATGTCCTTCTTCGATTTGCAGCTACCAGGTTTGGTAAATCTAGCAGGATAAACAACATGGTTAGTCTGACTTACGGCTTTTAATTACGAGGTTTGGTAAACCTAGCAGGATAAACAACATGGTTAGTCTGACTTACGGCTTTTAATTACGAGGATTGGTAAACCTAGCAGGATAAACAACATGGTTAGTCTGACTTACGGCTTTTAATTACGAGGTTTGGTAAACCTAGCAGGATAAACAGCATGGTTAGTCTGACTTACGGCTTTTGAATGCCAGGTTTGGTAAACCTAGCAGGATAAACGACATGTTTTGTCTGACTTACGGCTTTTGAATGCCAGGTTTGGTAAACCTAGCAGGATAAACGACATGTTTAGTCTGACTTACGGCTTTTGAATGCCAGGTTTGGTAAACCTAGCAGGATAAACGACATGTTTAGTCTGACTTACGGCTTTTGAATGCCAGGTTTGGTAAACCTAGCAGGATAAACGACATGTTTAGTCTGACTTACGGCTTTTGAATGCCAGGTTTGGTAAACCTAGCAGGATAAACGACATGTTTAGTCTGACTTACGGCTTTTAATTACGAGGTTTGGTAAACCTAGCCGGATAAACAACACGGTTATTCTGATTTACGGCTTTTGAATGCCAGGTTTGGTAAACCTAGCCGGATAAACAACACGGTTATTCGGAATTGATTCATTGCTATAAATAAAGATAATCCTTACCTTCTATTGAAACTGTTTTTTTCTTTATTCAGCAAGTGGTTTTGTTACAGAGAGAATAGAAACTCTGTAAGATAAATACATGAACATGTGTTTATTATGATAAGAATTTGTTTGTTCTTCCTACTAGCAAATTGATTCATAAAATGAAAAATAAAAAAATATCACACCCTCAGAACAGATACAAAACATAATAGGAAGATCGCTAATACCCGCAAAATATATCTCCAACACACACGTGACTGCCATCTTCCCTGGATTTGCTAAACTAGCTTTATGGGCCTCTCCTTTATTAGTAAAACCATGCCTCATGCCTCATGCAAATATTCTCCACGGATGAGTAAAATATCAGTCCTCGCATATAACTGGTTGAACTTATTAGAATGGAGTAATTGTCTCTTAATAACACGTTTTTTTTATAATTAACAACTGACGTTGATACTACTTTTAATAATTTACAACTAAGCTTGACATTACGTTGAAAGAATTGGTAGAACCAACGTGGTTTTAAGAATTTACTCTCTACATCATTAAATGTCAGTGTAGATATATATTGAAACATAGAAACTTGTAATGTCTGATCGTAATGGAAGGTACAAAGACAAATACATGTACTTTATATTCTACTTTATGTCCTCTCATTTGTGAAAATGTTCATCAACATCTCACTGACTGTGTCGGTTTGTAATAAATTGAAAAAAATATCACATTGTCAGAACAATTCCATAATCCATTCGAAACATTGTAGAAATAGAGGTAACATCGATACCACTACCACACATAAAGATTATTATCATGGATTGGTACAGGAAGTTCAAAATAAAAGTAATGGTTGAATCAGTTTTATGGTTCTCCATTTTATTGTTCAATTTAAAGGTAAGATTCCAACATGAGTATCTAATCATGCTTTGTGAATCATTTTCTATTAGCCATTTCAAAAGTTCCCACATATTAATTAATAAAGAACTTGTAGAACTAGTAGCAACAGAAGAAAATAAAAAGAAACACCAATTTCTATAACATAAAGAGGGTCTATGTTTTAGTTGTTGGTTCAGTTGTGATTTCGTCTGTTATGTTATCACTATCACATATATCGCTTCTAGTTTAACATATATTCTGAAGTATCATTTAACTGTTAATGCTGAAATACTGTCGAAAGTGGCGTTTAACATCATAACCCTAACCCCTTGGGTATAATTTGTGTTCTATGTTAGCATATTAATTCATTGTTCATGTATGTATTCATTCCAGACGTCCAGTAACACATGGTTGCACATCCCCCAGTGAAGTAATTTAATAGTGTTTTGTCTATACAGTTTCATAGTAAGTTTGTTAAACTCTCTTTTGATGTTTATTTATGTTTTGGGTCTGTTGTGTTTCGTCCATGGTATTTTTACTTATTGTTTGTTTGTTTGTTTTTTCGTGTGACAGTGTAATCTTCCAATCTTACGTATGTCACCTATATATCACGTATTGTTTCTATTTAGTACAAAATTAATCGTTTAGAGTACCTTATATCAGAGACAACGTCTTGGTGGGGCGGGTACCTATCAGGAAGTAAAACAGCACATGATTTAACGATCTGACTCATGATTTAGAACAAATTAATTAAAAATAAATAATAGATAAACTAGTAAATAAATACACTCACACTAACAACGCTGTCTCTTTACTGACTAAATCATTGTATTAAATGACGATATTACTTACCTTCAACTAAAACGGTTCTAATTTATTCTGTGTAATGTTTTGTGTCGGTCACAGAAATCTATGACGTTTTTCACATAGTTACAACACTGTTTGGAAGGATATAATTTTTAACATTTGTTTATTATTGTCGACATTAGTCTGGTCTTCCTGGTAGCAACTACATTAATTGTGAATGATGTAATTGTCGTATATGTGAAATGTCTTATTGAAATTGTTATATTTTCTCAATTAATACTTTCATTCTGAAATCCTGTCTATGGGTTCTAAAATTCAAATAAATAAATTTAGTCGTATTTATATTATTAAGGTTTCAGCATTGAAAGTTTTATAACAGTGTGTATTTTTTCAAGTCTTGTAAATTAAATAAAATAAAATGCTACACAAATGTATGATTTTGCTTATTAATGGTGTAAATAAAAACAATGGGTATGAAAGATACAGGTACAGGCAAGACAGTACAACTTGTTTTATTTTATTTTATTTTGGCAGTTTTAATATTCAAACAGATTATATGTTTTCGGGGAACTTTGATTCGAGAGTATTAATTGATTGGTTGTAAGTGGATCAGTTTTTCATCTGTTTTAATGTAAATTTCTTTTCATCAGTACAAGTACGTTTGTACTAGAACTTCGTTTTTAGATCACGTGACCAACACAATGGAGCGAGGGAGTGATCATTGTTGAACGTCAATTGATCAATTTTCCAGCTGTATCATCATGGCGAGAACAGGTAAATTTTGGTGAGGTTATGATGATGCCCTCTTTGTACTAGACCAACATAAATACAGTACTAGCTCAGTGATACAACAGTCAGAGGGTACATATGTCGCGCCACGCGGACACATTATTCTGATTCTGAACAAACCAGTCTTTACTCTTACTCCTTAGTACTGCATACTTAGTGGAGAAGCAACACATATCAATTAGCTACTGTTAAACAACAGGAGCATAATTTGATATGTAAATCGTATTTGACACCAGTTTAGTTAATAAGTATTATATATACCATGGATCTTACGAATTAACTTATTGAACCAATGAATTTCGTCGAGGTCCGCAAAATCATGGAATAACATCAAGATCTTCATCCTGGACCATGCGTATTTATGTTACAATCTAAGTTGATTACTGCATAAAAAAACACCAAAGGAAAAATGCTTTAATGCATAAAAACATGAAAAGAAAAATGCGTATTTATGCTACTTTATAAATTTGTAACATAAATACGCATTTTTCCTTTGATGTTTCTACGGTTTTTTCTATTATATATTAGTAATGTTTTTTTTTTTAACATATATTAGTAATGTTTGGATAGTCTTGTTTTTTTCTTTCTATCATACATGTATAATAGATAATTTACACATTTCCGACAAGATTCTAAAATTAAATATCTATTTTTTTTATATTTATAGGATCTGTTTTCCTTTAATGTCGTTAAAAGTGTCCTCTTTGATTACAAGCAAAGTTCAAAGTTCAAAGGAAATTCCATATCTACTCAATAATATGTACACAATTATAGTAACTTATGAATTCTTGCTTTGCTATAAACTATCTTCTTACTGATTTAAAGGTTAAATATCTACAAATTATAAATAAAATTACACTCAAATTATTTGTCCTTTACAACGTTTTTGCACTGAACAAGTAACATTTTACCCGCCTCGAGGGAAATAATCACAGGAAACAGATATAAAAACAAAAACGAATATATTAATGAACAAATCAGGAATGTGCAGCTAGTGGTCTATTTTATTTTGAGAAGTTTATATGATAAAAGTAGTTTAACTATATATATCACTGTCCTATTAAACGGACAATGAAATTGCATTTCACTACTAGACGTTTGTGTATAAATATATTTAAAATCTGGTGTCTGGTACATGTGAACTTACACAATATTTACCTATTATCTAACTGATAAAGAATGCACACAATTTATGCATTCGTGTAGATAATCCCTCCTTTCTCCCACAAAAAGGTCGACTATTTCAACTTTCACTAAAGGTACCTAAATTGCTTACGATTACTAACAAACAAGTTTCTTTTCAGGTTCCGTAAAATGTTCAGATAAACCTCTTTCTAAATTGTTATCATATATTCTATCAACGGTCAAAACCTGGCTTCAGAATAACTGTGACATTAGCTACCTCAACGTAGTTATGAATCAGAAGTGGATTCTAAAAATTCTACAGACTTGGTAGAATACATACACGTGAAGTCCCTCGTACCGTAGAATAGCATTAAAACATTTAATTTCCTTACCCTTTTCACAACTCTCTCTCCCTCTCTCTCTCTCTCTCTCTCTCTCTCTCTCTCTAAACTTATTAAAAGAATTATTTCAAATCTTAAGGAAATTTCTTTTTAAAAACATTTTTGAATCACATCTTAATTGGTATGTTTGGTGGGTGTGGTTCTCAATAGACATTTTATATTCCATTGGGTGCCACCTATGTGCCTTTTCCCATAGACCTGTTCCTTTATTTCTATGAAATAGCCATCCTGCAGGGCTTCAACAATCCTGTCCCATAATTTCACAATCCACAATATACCAGATGTTTTTTTCTCTGAATGATTCTAAGTTGTGTGACTATGCACATTGCATTTATCTCGCTGAACCTGAAATAAAGGATACCACAGATATAGTTATATCTACATCATACATTGATCTACACATTGCCACTGATAGTAAGGGCTGGTTAATAACGAAACTTTAAGAAAAAGGAGATGATTACAATTTACCGTTGTGAACTGTCCATTTATATGTAGTGACATTCGAATTCCTGGAACACATGTATATGGAAGGAATATATATATATATATATATCTCAGTTGATACGATATTCCAAAGCTTAAGTGTCCTACCATGACTTAAATGATAGAAGAAGTTACAGCGCATGAATTCGTAGTGATTAGGTTGAAGTCATAATTTCAGAAGGTTTACGGTCGTCAACCTGATTTTGTTAACAGTTACAGAATATCTTTCACAAATGAGCACAGATGTGTTCCGTTTGTCGCTATCACAATCCGGTCAATTCCTCATTCATGACTGATTACTTGGTTTGCAACAAAAGAAACAAGACGGTTGTCACTATTGGATGAGGAACTATTTACATTTCTGTATCACCAGGCTCAAGCTAGTGACAATTTTCTAGCGACCAATAGGGCGATATGTCACTTCGTTGAATGACAAAATTTGCGTCCCACCGAAGGACTTTATCAATGTCTATTTAAATAAAGTTTCGAATCAATATGTCTTCTTAATTTTGACGGTCCATGTGCGGGGCAAAAGAATCATAAATTGCACATATGAAATTACATACATAAAAGAATTGAAATCCTATATATAAATTAATGAAAGTACAATAACAATAAATACACAATAGGGCTATTCATTTAAATAAATGTTAAATTAGAAATAAAAATAAAAATGAGACATTATTGGTAAATGTATCAAGTAGAACTGTCAAAAATATTATTTGTCAAAAATATTTTTGAAAACGGTATGATACCCAAGCTCATTCACAATAACGGCCCACCAAAGTGTGGAATATATACTTTGTGCCAATTGAGCCAATTGTATGTTCTAATAGGACTGGAGGAGACCAACACAAATAGGAGTCAAGAAAGGATATTATTTTTTCTAATTGATTCCATTCGGTGATAAGGTCTTAAGTTTTCTGATCTAGAAGCTTTCCCTTTCCTGTCTGCCTTTATCATCCCACTTGGGGTTATGGTTAATTATGATGACCTTCAGTTTGCCGAAAGAATCATGGTGGTCCATCGATCTGAGATGACTGCTGAGTGGAAGGTCAGGTTTGCAATTTGCATCGCTTCTGTGGCCATTCAGGCGTTTACTAAGTTGTTGTTTAGTTTCTCCGTTTATATTTGTTTTACTTGTATAGTATCGTTATACCTTAACGATCCACACCCCGTAATATTGATCGTTGACTGGTTTTGCAGACGTTGTATATATACAATGTATATTCTAATCTAAAAATTGCTGAGTTAGATTGCTGTCAAATTATGATATTAAGTATATCAGTGCCTGGCCATATTACAGTACGCAATCGGTTTTCTGCTATATATTTCATATAAAACCACATTTTTCAAAAATATTATAGTGAAGTCATTTCTAAACGGATTTTGATCATTAGGTGTAAAACCAGAAGTAGCAGAAATAATTAAAGATCATTTGCCTATTTTAGCACAATTTTCCGTCAGAATGTCTTTATTTTCTGATGATGTAAAGACAATGTTTTGTTTTCTGACGTCAAATTTGCTCTATATTTAACCAAAATAAAAATCGAAAAAAATCGACATTTGTGTTTAAATCACCAGAAAACATAAACCATGCAGACAAAAATTACTATCAGATAAATAAATTTCATAAACTTCTGCCAAGAGATAGCTTTCAAATATTTAAAAAAAAAAATGTGGTTTTATATGAAATATATAGCGTAAAATCGATTGCATACTGTAATATGGCCAGGCACTGTATGTACCATCTACACACGCTTAGACACATGTCTTATGTCTATCTCTAGATTATCCTTACGCAACAAGGTAACACTTCGGTTATTCAATCTCCATTTTTATTGAGCGGATGTGGTCTAGGGCGCTGGACATTAGGCTAAGCGATTGGTGCAGCAGTGTGTCAATGGTGTGGAATAAAATCCCGTCGAGGGAAGAACAAAAATTTGACAGGTCAAAAATCTAATTCTAACACTGTTTGGTTTAATTTTCAGACGTATGCAATGTATACACTGTATTTATATATATAATTTTGAAAGTTTTTTGAGAGCAAGTAAACTAAAGGGTCTAAACAGGATAGCCAAAATCGAACAAGATCACCTAACCCTTAAGGCACCATTCCTAAAGTATCAAATAGAGCAGGAACTGCTAAGCATAACCGAACACATGAGTCCCCCCTGCTTTTCTGTGGGGTTCATGTAGCATAATCTTAGTTTTATTCTCTGTGTTATTTTGCCTTGTAGAGTATTGCTTTTCCTATTGTTCTTTTTCTATTGGCGATTTGATAATCTATCCTTCGATTTACGGCTTCTGGTTAGCACTTTGGTATCTTCAAACATTCCGTATACCGTACGATAATGAACAAGAAGACGTTTCAGCAGTCTTAGACTCAAAAAACACTCATTTCTCACTAAGCTATCAGCCTTTCAATTTAGAAATAGTAGTAAATGGTTGAGCAACAGCTAAAATAGGATAACACTTCTCTTTCTCGCCAACTTGCACAAGTTATGTGTATGCTTGAAAATAAATATTAAAAAACATTGTCTTTAATCCATTATAGAAAAATAATAACTTGGGGCAAATTACCAGCGAACAATGTTATATTTCCTTCCACAAATATTTATTCAGCCATTTTGAATTATTTAACTTGACAACTGCACTTCATCATATAACATTGACTATTTGGCATGAAACCGTTGTATTGTGCTTAACGCGGATCATATGATAAAGTATACTCACTCGTTTGTGTTAGAGCTAGCACTGGTGTGAATAATTTTGAAAGTCACCAGAGCGTTAATTTGTATATCTTGTAATCGAACTCGACTTGAAAAAATAATAAGCAACATGTAGTTTTGTATATGTACAACTGGAGTTATTCCGCGTTGATGTGACCTATTACACATCATGACATTACGTCCTTCTTTCGCTTTGTATACAAACGAGCGATTTATCGATCGGGTATAATCTCATTAGCACATGCACCGGTGCATATGACTGACTTTCTCCTCGTAAATGTACATGTTGATGAATTATCGTCTGCTCGAATTAGGCATCATAAATTGTGTGCGACATTATCCGCAAACGTAAATATAAATACCGTCTTCCAACAAGGGTTGGTGGATATTAGTAAATGTTATCCCTCGATTCTGGCTCGGGATAAAATACTAATATCCGCCACCCCATGTTAAAAATCAAAACACATTATGACCTCCATGATTTATTTCTTAATTAACTTCTTCCGCTTTTTTGTATTTTATTTTTGTCTTGTATTGGGCAATATTTAAACTATTCCAAGTTTTTAAGCAGAAATGTGTAGAATAAAATTGTAAAGTGTATCTGATTAAAATGTGTATAGAAGGAAGTCGTTTTTTCTCTGACATTATTATAATTTAATAAATGAATTTATAATCCATATAAAGAGGTTCTTTCTATTAACATGTCATTTCTAATGCGATTAGAAGCGGACTGGTCTGGGGGTCATCGTAGTCGTGGTCGTATGGTAGTTGGATTTATTGCTACCTATGCAATCAGTGCCTATCACCACTAACGTTGTGAGTTCGAATCCTTGTATGCCGAGGTGAACTGGATACAACATTATGTGATAAAGTTTGTCAGTTACTAGCGACAGGTCGATGGTTTTCTCCGGATACTCCGGTTTCCTCCATCAATAAAACTGACAGCCACGATATAACTGAAATATTGTTGAAAGTGGCGTTAAATACCATAAACGAAACCTACACCTAAACCTAGCCTATCACGTAGGTCGATTGTTCATTAATATGTTGCTTCTCTGAGGTGCCAACCTGGCATTGCTGAATCAGGTTGGTAAAATGTATGATGTTTCCAATACTTTATACGTTAGTGTATCATACCCTAGAGTGAAGAGTGGCGTTGGGTGAAGTGAGGAGCATTTTGAAGAACTTTCGAAATGTATAATTTGGTCAGATTAATAATTAATACATTCCAGTATAATAATAATAATAATATGTTGGAATAAAGTTTATGTTTTATGCAGTCGGGTTTAAATATGAAAAATCGTTGTTATATTTAGAATAATTAATAGTTAATGGAAGAAGAATGTGTTTGACCGATTCTCATACAATGAATATATGCGCCAATACTCAATATAACACTATTTTACCCACATCCTTTCCTTTCAAATCCGTTAGATATTTGTGACAATATCTGTTGGTTTCTTTCCTTTTATGAACATAAAATTGTTTATGTTGATTCTATATGTTAAGATGGATATTTCAAAAGATGTTCGAATTTATCTTCCTTGTCTGACAATAGCTATAGTAATATATTTGCATAAACAAAGTATTAATGTTTAGTATTTTCCTAAATGTGAGACTTCCACTTCCTTATAATTTTCACTAAATGTTTCCTTTATTCAAAGATTTTAGCGATGGACCATTGTATTGGTGACGCAATTCTTTAAAGTCATACCTTGGTAAATACTTATTAATACATACATTTGATTATCAAATCCCCTGAGAAAAGAACCAAAATTGGCAGTTAAAAAACTAGATTTAGCATTTGGATTGAAATATTTAATACTGCTCGGTATTTTTGGGGAGCCAGTGAGGTAGATACATTTTATAGTTGTCAATTACTTGAGACGAGTACGTGCGTGCGTGTGGATGTCCGTGCGTGCATGTCTAGCATTTCATTGTGTCCTCTAATTCAAAGTGTCCACCGGACACTTTTACATATGTTATAGTGTCCAGTAGACATCTTTATCGTCTAACCCTATCCCTAACCCTAACCCTAAGCCCAATTTCATATCACAGTACACTATTTCATATCGCAATCTCCATAAAATATTGTCCGGAGGGACACCTTAACATAGGACACTATTATGTCTTACACATGCGTGCGTGCGTGTGTGTGATCATGGGTATGCACATTGTATTTTCCATGAAAATATAAATGTATTTAATGCCATGTTTTTGCAATTCATTTAATAAAGATAAAATAACAATATTCAACTTTGTTATATTTTCCACTGCCAACAAGAAGCTGTTTTCATCTGTAGATATCAGAGATTCTTCGTTGCATATCTGTAAGCAAGTTTAATATTTGCATCATGAATTAATTTTCAATGCCTCAATTTCAAACTATTTAAAAAAACGTCTTTTGAAATTTTTCAGACAAAACAATTACACCAAGCAAGCTAAAATACTGTACTTTCTTAATCTGGTTTACTTTTTAAGCTTAGTTGGCCTCTGCCAAAAACATGTGCTTTATTGACCTTTGACCGGCCTTATGTGACGTAATAGAAGGTCATTTGGTAAAAGGATAGTAAACAAATATGGGTCAGTGTGTTATTATTATCGATTTTTTTCCATGGAACTTTACACATGTGAGCAAGAATAGATGAGGAACATAATAGCAAAGAAAAAAATTTTTACTTTTCAAACATGAAAAAAATAACAAAACATTATCTAATGACTGACCGATTTTATTGTCACACGGGGATACTAGTATATACAACAATTCTTAATATCCTCTTAAAAGATTGGCTTATAACACGAGATCTTCTGTATTACATAATACAAAACTGTATGATATTAAGAATGAAAATGTAAATATCAAATTTAGTGCGCATGACATATTTCTTGAATAACCTTCATAACATACGCTCAAAATCGAAATATTGGAAATCCAAATTATCTAAAGGTGTTTGTGAGCAATAAAACAAAAGGGCCTGAACAGGATACGTAAAGTATATCATTAAATCAATAAAAATGACAAGAAAAGCAAATCGTGTATTTAATCTCTAGATGACACCAGAAATAGATTTTATGACCTGGTAGATGATGACCTCGATTAGATTAAATGACAATAAATGTTGGGTTTTTTTTTATTTCATGAATAATGTTGAAAAGCTACACTAAAAAAAAACCCAAAACCGAAAAAATTGTTTCTTGAAAGTCAAATTTGAAATTTAGGTCAAAAAACAAACAGAGAAGGAAGCAATAAGACATGTTAAGCAAATTATTAACCTAAACAAGTACACATTAGAGCGAGATGAAATTTGTGAGACCTGCAGCAGATTTGGAGAACCCTTTCCAATGTCTTACCATCTGTCTGTTTATTTCCTAGACATTATATAGATTTTAGATTTCTTTTGATGTAAGTTGTGTGAAAAAACATATTCATGAAAATATTCTGAGATATTATTTCTATAATAAGGTTGTCAGAGTTGTGCACACAAAACTGGAATGTATGTCAATTTATTATATTCTGATTATTTACTTTTGTCTTGATTAAAACTTCAACCTTATGTCTACTAATCATATAAATATAAATCATGTACCAATTGATTTGTGATTATGTTTTCAATCATTTATATGGACTGTCGTGGTCGTGATCGTCTGGTAGTTGGATTTACAACTACCTGTGCAATTAGTTCCTATCACCACTAACTTTAAAGCTGTGAATGAACCCCGTTCATGGCGAGGTGTACTCGATAAAACATTATGTGTCAAAGTTTGTCAGTGACTTGTGGCAGTTCGGTGGTTTTCTCCGCGTCCGCCGGTTTCCTCTATCAATAAAATTTACCGCCACAATGTAGCTGAAATATTGTTAAATGTGGCGTTAAATACCATAAACAATAACCAAACCTTTCAACCTTAACTTTGATCATATATGTGATTATGTTTACAAACATTTATAAAGATGGCGGTCGTACAAGATTGATTGAAGAGTTTGAATGGCTTCTACCCACAGAGTATTGAAAGGGATCCTTCCAGTTTGATTATTATTTAATTCGTCTTTCATATAATATCCTGTCGACACAGCAAAGACTCGTGTTTAATTCGAAGTGTGGTGTTTCCTATATTAGATCCCCATTTCATCCAGTACCTAAATCAAGTAGTCAGGATATAACTGAAGCTGGTACAAGCAATACCTTCAATAATACAATGAAAACCATACAAAAAAATCCCACACCGATAGAAAAATCAAAGAAAGAGGCAAAATTGATACTTCGACACACAACTACATGACCGCCAACCTTTAGTACAGGCACCTTAGTGACAGGGTTAAGCTAGTATATGGGCCCAAACCTCATATTTTTCAATTGCCATCTTTTATATTCTATTGTTTTATCTGATAGCGTGATGTATTTTCATACATCTTTATTATGCAACTCTCTCATTGAATACAATAGTTCTTCAATTAAGGAGATCTCTTTAGCTAATATTTGAGTATTTGTTCTTTTTCTACTTCTACCTAAAACTGACCGCCTTCAACAAGTGGACGATTATGTCAGAGGTTACGCATGACACTTGAAAAAGTTTTAACTATTTACAGGGTTGATAAATTAGATATATAGAGGAGACAATAATCTTGAATGTTTAGCGATCCACTCAGAACAATGGACTGCAGCAACTGGTTCCAGTCAGATATTGCACGATAAAAAAACACGATTCTTGTAATTATTGAGTCTTACAAGGAGGGATAATGAAAGACGAGGAGTGCATGTTGCGTGATTGTCTTAATGATGGTTGAAATATGTCTTGTTTAATAATAGCTATATTTTTATTTGCTATTTTATACATATTGGCATTACACAATTTGCAAGTCGATCATCTTTACGGCTTGGAAGACTGCGGCAGTTCAAGTATTATAGCATGTCACAAACACTAGATGTGCTTCGCTGTCTGTTGGTGTTGAATCTTTCAGCCCTGCGTCGGACCATTCCGAGTTGACCGATTTCCCTTTTATTGTAGGGTCCAAGGCAGTACAAGCATACCCATGATGAAGTGATGGTCTAGTGAGAGATTTATAGCCTTGTTCCTTCACGGAGGGTGAACTGGTATTCAGGAGTCGACGTAGAAAGCCTGAGCGTTTTATGTGTCTTCTTCGTACAAACGTTATATATACATGGATTTTCTATTTGAAATCTTGCCAGATTGTTAGGAACAGGTTGGTGAGAAGAAGAGCACAGCAAGTAGCCACAGGAACGACACACGGGGTCGGTGATTAGTCTTATTTGTTTGACGAGATTCCTTAATGGTAATTTGTTTTATATTTGGCTTTTATATCCCCGTCGCTTGGTGTTATCATTTGTTATTTTTTCTATCTTTCCTTCCTTGTTGTTTGTTTATATTTTGTTTATTTCTTGAATTATTGAGGGTAGACCATCTTTAGGTTTTGCCACTTTATGTGGGATACGCTCTTAAATTGCTTTGTCTGTAAAAAAAAAAGAGTCATGTTAACCAACGTTTTGTCTTGTCATTGTAAATTTTAAGATAGCTGTACTACTCTGCTAGGTTAATATTTTAAATGACAGCGCAACTAACATATGTTCTTTAATGTTCATGTTAGTTCTCATTTATTCACACTTGGACTTGAAAACCAACTAGATAAAATAAAAATGAAAATTTTGATAACTGCCGCATGTCCATCATTTTGAATTTACAAGATGCTGAAGGTTGGGTTTCCAATGAGCATTAAACAATATTAAAGATCAAATTCAAAAGAATATCTAGCATTCATAGAAGAATCCACTCCCCATTCACTTGTCACCGGGTTTGTTACAGGAGTAACACTAGTGGAACAGGAACTACTTATCGTTCCGGTGGAGTCGAGTTCACTTCCGGTTTTTAAAGGGCCTAGTATTTCCCGATCTTTAATTTTCTGCGTAGTGTTTAGTAGATCATTGTTTTTCCTTTTGACTTTTGTATATTGGCCTTTGTATTTTCTGTCTGTAAATAATTTGCGGCTTCTGATTATCCCTTTGATATCTGCAAACTTTCCTTCAAAACGTTTTGCTATAGGTATTATAATAAAAAAAATTCAATTTGAGAAATAATCTTCAATTTGATCGTTTAACTATATTAATAGTTTGCATTTAGACGTGGTAATCGTTGCCTGTCGATCTAGTCAGGAAGATAGCATGGCGTATAAAGAGTTGACAGTCCCTTTTGTGACTCCAACGACATTGATGATGGATATCACTAGCTTAGTGGTTGTTGTTCAAACCCAAACACATTGAAACTAGATAATTTGTTTTTAATACATTCACACCATTTGTATAAAATGGCAATACTAGAGAATGTGCAGCTAGTGGTCTATTTTGTTTTGAGAATTTATAGGACAAAAGTAGTTTAATTATATATCACTCTCCTATTAAATCCACAAATAATATTTCATTTCAGTAAACTCTCTCTCTCTCTCTCTCTCTCTCTCTCTTTTAATTTATGTTGTTCCTCTATTATTGTGTGATGTTTATGGTTGATGAGAATACAATCTTTCATTCAGAAAGGGTGCTTAAAAAAGATTAAATGCTACCCTACCCGGAAGATATTTAAATACAAAATGTATATATTTTCATTTGGCTTTTTCACGGGGGAAGCACCGAATATTTTTGAAGTTG
>MJUT01038474.1:14765-25110 GCA_002080005.1 Gigantidas platifrons | reverse complement strand
TCTAAAATCTAAAACAATTATCACAGTTTACTATTATAATGGATCCTTGGGTGGGCAATTCCCGTTCGGCTCTCCCCTCCCCTCTTTTTGCCATGTTAGATCAGTTTCTTCATTGTTGTCTGTATTTTGTCTCTATCACTCTCCAGAAGGTTTGTTCTCTTAATATGTAGTTTGAACATTAATCTCCTTGACAGATCTTCGAGTCTGGCTGCGCTGGCTGAATTTTTCTTGGTAGGTTTCACCTTGTTTGTATTGTCCATTAGCAGTTGTAGTTGATCGACTTCGCTCAAGTCCGTAAAATTTTCATTATTTTGGAGTTCATTTTGCCATATTGCGTTGATCTCGGACAGTAAAGCCACCTCTCACCTCAACAATAACCCAATACTGGATTAAGGGGAGAATAAAAGATAAATAAGCAAAAGATATGATGATAACCATTTGCAAATTACGATATAAAATTTGTCAGAATATATTAAACATTTTAGGTCAACTGGACTATGTCCGGCCTTTGTGGCATTATCCGCCGAATATTTGTCCCTTTGTATTTTTATTCAACTTGTCTTTTTACCAATGCCCTTTTAATGACTTTAGTTTTCTACTTATTGGTTTTAAGTTGGATTCGTATTGCTAAAACAGATATAAAAGTTAGTTTTCTACATACTAGTTTTAGTTTTAAGTTGGATTCGTATTGCTAAAACAGATATAAAGGTTAGTTTTCTACATACTAGTTTTAGTTTTAAGTTGGACTCGTATTGCTAAAACAGATACAAAAGTTAGTTTTCCACGTGATGTTTTGTGTACCTTTGTTATTCTATTTGTTTCTTTTCTTTTGATGGCCCAGGTGTCTCAATGAGTTAGGTCATTGGATATAGCAACTCATACAAGCCTATCACCAATACGGTGTGGGTTCGCGCCCAGCTTTGTAAATTACAAAAAAGTGTGCACTCGACTCGCAGCCGCAAGTGATAAATTTTACCAGTTGATAGCTCAGGGTAGGTGGTTCTCTCCGGGTACTCCGGCTTCCTCCACCACTAAAACTGGTCGCCATGATATAGCTGAAATATTGCTGAAAGTGACGTTAAGCACCAAACATCAAATCAAGTCAAATCATCTTTTCTTTTGGCCATTACAGAGTCTGTCCGCCCGTCTTTGGTCGACAGCTTCTGAATATCACTTTGGTATCTTCACAAAGTATCAATAAGAACTGTACACAACAACTTATTAGTAGTCGGTAGTTGGTACCATGTCACTGGCCTTAAGATCTGATTCAGCCCACCATTTCTTTTGAAATGCCTGTACCAAGTCAGGGCCGTTACGGTTTTCCCAGTTTACCGGTTGTTGCCTGATTTTGTCTGTTTATATACTTATGAGTTTTTACTTTCCCTTTAGAAGATTGTTCGGAGTTCGGTAATTTTGTTATTACCCTTACTTACGTTATAAACATTTTATAGACCTTTGTGTTTCAATCAATACGTCCGGCATCTGGTTTCCTCTCAATTACGAAAGATCCCATTCTGCAATTGTTTTGAAATTTATACTCAATGTCAGGGTCGATAACAGAAAGGTGAAGGTTAATTTATAACTGTACCAAGTTTTCCCTTCCGCAGTTATGCCCCTGTTTATTTCCGCATGGACACATTCTTTCATTTTTTGTAATGTTTTTGTTTGTTTCTATAAAGGTATCAACAATGATAATATGAATTATAACAAACGTATTAAATACTTATTTTTATTGTTTTATTTCTGATAGATATGTGATGCAGTGACTAAAGCTATCAACAGATCTACAGTAAAAGTGTCACCCATATTTAAAGGTTGATTCAGAATATGTTTAGTGTAACACTTTGACGAAAAGCAAAGAAACTACTATCTGTTCTGTTGCATCAAAATAAAATGTGTAAAACATTTATGTGATATTTGCTTCTCTAACTAAAACATACAGGCAAACCTGCCCAAGTGGCCACCTCTATTACAAAGAGGTTGAAGGTACCAAAGGGGTAATCAAAATCAGTAAATCGAGAAAGAACTGAACAGACAACACAATGGCCAAAAGAAAAAGTACAAAAAGACAAACAACGATCTACAAAACATATACATAAAACTAAAACTGTCACCTTTTCTTGTCCTATCATAAAACATTTCATATAAATTGAACCTCTTTGAAGAGGTCATCTGTCTAAAAAGACCACTTTTTCTTTGTCCCAAATGTGACCTCTTAATACAGGTTAGACTGTATATCGGTTTATTGTGGTGCAAATTTTATGCAATTATAAGTATTGAATTCAAATCTTGTAGATTTATATATAGATTCTCCCTCAGTCCCCCGTGGGTTACGATATTTCTCCACGCGAGAGAGTTAAATTAAAAAGTTTAACCACGAGCCGGAAGGCGAGTGGTTAAAATTTTTAATTTAACTCTCGAGAATGGAGAAATATCGTAACCCACATGGGCAACTGAAGGAGAATTTGTTTCTCTCATTATTTAACACGAACTTTATTTCAAACGAGTCAAACGAGTCAAATGCTGGGAAATGCACGAGACATTTTAATCCTCTAGAAGATTACAGATTTTTCCACCACTGGTTCAGCGGGGTTTAAACGACGTCATAATGGGAGAAAAGGTCGTTAAATCGTAGACAGAAATTCAATATTTATATGAAAGTTTATCACGCTTCATACAAAATGTACTGCAGTCAAGATCTTACACGCCAATAAAAGTACAAAACATTTAAGCTACAGTTAAGAAGTGATCTACAGATACACCAATAACATGTTATTGAAATACCCTCTTTTTGGCGTTCTTGACTTTTAAAAATATATATCCCCTCGCATAATGCACTACTTCACAACAGTACATAATATGACTTCATTGTACCAAACCACATTCCAGTAACACGAGCATATATGGTGTCACATACACAATTTGTTTTTATAAAAATGGCCAATGATCGGCCATCTTGAATTTTTCAAAAATTATTTCGTCTGCATCAGCCCTTCATAATGGACAAGCTCACTACACATTATGAGCCGATGATGTCAAGACACTTTCAAATTAGTTTTTTGTTTGTTTATGGTGTTTAGTGCCGCTTTCAACAATATTTCAGTTACATTGTGGCGGTCAGTTTTATTGGTGGAGGAAACTGGAGTACTCGGAGAAAACCACCGACCTTTTTTAGAGGGGTTCGTGTTACTCGATCTTTAGCTTTGTATGTATGTTTTGTAGATCGTTGTTTGTCCTTTTATACTTTTTCTTTTGGCCATTGTGCTGTCTGTTCTTCTTCTTTTGACCATTGTGTTGTCTGTCTGTTCTTCTTCTTTTCGCCATTGTGCTGTCTGTTCTTCTTTGGCCATTGTGCTGTCTGTTCTTCTTCTTTTCGCCATTGTGCTGTCTGTTCTTCTTCTTTTGGCCATTGTGCTGTCTGTTCTTCTTCTTTTCGCCATTGTGCTGTCTGTTCTTCTTCTTTTGGCCATTGTGTTGTCTGTTCTTTTTCTTTTGGCCATTGTGTTGTCTGTTCTTTTTCTTTTGGCCATTGTGTTGTCTGTTCTTCTTCTTTTGGCCATTGTGCTGTCTGTTCTTCTTCTTTTGGCCATTGTGTTGTCTGTTCTTCTTCTTTTGGCCATTGTGTTGTCTGTACTTCTTCTTTTGGCCATTGTGTTGTCTATTCTTAGATATACGGATTCTGATTGCTCCTTTCGTATCTCCAAACTCTTCTTACTGACAAACTTATCACATGTTGTATCGAATACTCCTCGCCATGAACGGGGTTCGAACGCACTAATTACACAGGTAGTTATAAATCCAACTACCGTACGATCACTACCATGACGGACCCACCTTCAAATTAGGGATGGCCACAAAAAATTGAAAAAAACAAAACAAAATACGTCCATACATGTCACAAAACATTAAAACGAATTAGCTACACATCAGTCCTTTATGTTGAACTAACTCACTACAAAGGATAACCTCATGACCTCAAGCCAACTTCCTCATACAAGGGATCACATACATCAATATATATTAAAATGTTATAAAATGGCGACCGTTCAGCTACCTCGGTTTTGAAGAACTATTTTGCGTGCATTAGCCTTTCACTATGCACTTTTACTTCACTATAAAATATAAGATAATGATCTTTTCGCTTGAGGTGGTCAAATACAAAAGACCATCCCAGTGGTGTAATGACTAGCGTGCTCCCTCGAGTGCGGTTTATCGTGGGTTAGAGCCACGTAGCTTGAGGTGGTCAAATACAAAAGACCACACCAGTGGTGTAATGGTTAGAGTGCTCCCTCGAGTGCGTTTATCGTGGGTTAGAGCAACGTAGCTTCAGGTGGTCAAATACAAAAGACCACATCAGTGGTGTAATGATTAGCGTGCTCCCTCGAGTGTGGTTTATCGTGGGTTAGAGCCACGTACCTTCAGGTGGTCAAATACAAAAGGACCACACCAGTGGTGTAATGATTAGCGTGCTCCCTCGAGTGTCGCTTATCGTGGGTTAGAGCCACGTAGCTTGAGGTGGTCAAATACAAAATACCACACCAGTGATGTAATGGTTAGCATGCTCCCTCGAGTGGGGTTTATCGTGGGTAAGGGCCACGTATCTTGAGGTGGTCAAATACAAAAGACAACACCAGTGGTGTAATGGTTAGCGTGCTCCCTCGAGTGCAGTTTATCGTGGGTTAGAGCCACGGATGAATTAAACTAAAAATTATAAAATTGGTGTTTGCTGTTTCCTCGGTAAGCATACAGCTTTAAGAAGTTAGAGCAAAATCTTGTTGGCTCGGAATAAGGAAAATGTGTCCGGATGGAGTGAAATGTCCACCCTACGGACTGTAGTTTCAGTGAGCTAGTACTATAAAAATCCAACTAAGCCTGTTGATCTAGTACAATGCAGATATCATCATCATTTCCAAGAATTTTTTTCCGAATATCAGTATCCTTCTTTTCCAAGGGGCCGACGTGGTCGTGATCGTATGGTAGTTGGATTTACAAGTACCTGTGTAATCAGTGCCTGTCACCAGTAAAGTTGTGAGTTCGAACCCCGTTCGATATAATATTATGTAATAAAGTTTGTCAGTGACTTGCGACAGGTGGTTTTCTCCGGATACTCCAGTTTCCTCCACCAATAAAACTGACTACCATGATATAACTGAAATAATGTTGAAAGTGGCGTTAAAACACAACAACCCAAATACTCTTCAGTATTATAAAACCCCACAAACCATCCTTTGGGGGGGAGATTTAAAATGCGACATTAAGTCATTTATAACGTTTATTGTGGGTACTACTGTGACTTATGAAAAGAAAGTTTAAACAGTGATGGTTATCAATTCCACCAATATCAACAAAACGAACAATCACCTCTCATCTTAACTCACTAAACACTAAGAAATAAAATAACACGACATATGATGTTGGACATTCATGGTGGGGTGCACTCGATACAGCAGTGTGTGATAAAGTTTGTCAGCGACTTGCGGTAGGACGGTCTTTTGTTTTTCGGGTACTCTGGTTTCTTCCACCATTAACATTTACCGCCACGATATAGCTGAAATATAGTTGAAAGTGGCGCTAAATACCATGCCCCCTTGCTACAAAGTGTGCATAATCTATTTACCAGCTCTATATCGTTTCAATGCCAAGTTTCTTTTGGGAATTTATGATTAGTGGTAATGCATTAACGCATTTACAAATATGAAACATGAATTCGATTGATAGAATGTTCTTTACAATATTGGGAGACATATGGTGAGTGAGTGAGTGAGTGAGTGAGTGAGTGAGTAAAAGGTAAAATATATTTAGGTTTAAAAATTTCAACATCATACACAAGTGTTTAAAAATTTCTCGTTAAGTTAAAAATAAAACATAAAACTGCCATCTTTAACTGAAACTTCAATCCACCAATTGTAGCTGCTGAGAACTTTCTCACCAAGGATAGCCCATGAAAGCCATTCAGCTTATTTCCAATGGGGTCCTTTATAAGTATCAGCTTAAAGTTCAAGTGGACATTAAAAGATGAACATGAGCGGGTAGAGGGATTACTTAATTTTAAAATAAGTACATTATCTATGAAAATATATATGTATAATTGTCATTATTATGATATGACACGTCTTTCCCGTTCTTCACTGGTATGTATCAGGTGGCACTTCACTTCTTTTTTAAATCTTTGCAAATCATTGATGGATTTGATCGAATCGGGTAGAGAATTCCAATCATAGATTCCATTGTAGTAAAATGTTGTTGATTCGATGCCTTTAATTTTTGGTATAACATAATTAATCTGACTTGATCTAGTATTATGGGCATGATGTTCATTAATTTTGATGAAATTATTTTTCAAATAAGAAGGACATGTATCATAATAGATTTTATGAGCATGGTTCAATCGAAGCTGTTTTACTCTGTTTTCAATATTTAAAAATCCTAGACTAGATAATTCAGCTTGCTTTATACTAGTTCTTGGGCCCATGCTTTTGATGAATCTAACTGTTTTGTTTTGTGCCACTTGCAGTTTGTTTTTTAAAGCACGAGTTATACCAGCGTACCAGGAGGAACAAGAATAATCAAAATGACATTGAATAAGTGCCATACTTAAAGTTTTCCGCGTTTCGGCAGATAGACAATTTGCCTTTCTATACATAAACCTCAACCGGGAATTAACCTTTTTAATAATAGAGTTAGCTGTTTTTTCGCCAGACAGGTTTTGATCAATGTCAATGCCTAAATATTTAACACTATTTTGTGAATTTATTATATGACCATTACAGTTAATTTGAAATTCAGTTACATTTTTTTATTTTCTCTTTGGACCAAAAAGAATGCATTCTGTTTTACCATGGTGAGTGAGTGAGTGAGTGCAATTTAAGAGAGATACATATGGGAACATGTTTTATTATTATTAATCAATCCATTAAGACTAACTGCCTTTTGACAATTACATAAAGACTCAAGATGAAATCCGTTGCTTTCATCGTTGACAAAGAAACAATAAAACAAATAGTGAAATTCATCACCCGATTCTCCTTTATTACATAAATCATAAATTATTTGTGCAAGGCATGCCTATTTATTTATTTAGAGTTACCTCTCTTTTTCTGTTTCAAGTTTTCTTACATGGTACAGTGGAACCTGTCTAATCCGACACACCAAGGGACCAGGGAAATGTGTCGGATGGTACAGGATGTCGGAATACTCAGGGTTTTTCATAGTTAACATAACTACTTTTGGAACCATAAATTGTTGTCGGATGTCACTGGTTGTCGGAAAACTCAGGTGTCGGATTGCACAGGTTCCACTGTATTTGTTTTCGTCGATTTAGTTATTTATATAATTGATTGATTAATTGCTTAATGTCCAGTGAACAGTATGTCAACTTTATCAGGATTGAAACAAGTTCAATGATATGTAAAAACTATATGGAATAAAGGGTGGACCATCCGGTACAACGACTTTTGACTATCATTGGAAAAGTATGGAGATATTGGAATGGGTGACATTTTTTTTTTATCATTTTTAGCAACTCCAATGCACCCACTCTTTTTCGAAATCTACAAAAGAGGTCTTTGACGTACAAGGAGCTAGACACCCTTAAAACACCGTCCCGTGGTCAGGCTTTTTGTATTATAACCTGACAACACCCATCGAGAGGACTCCCTTTATCCGCCATGTGGGGACGCAGTGAGTGTCTCTGTGGATTTGAGCCCCGAGAACCTTCACCAGTATCAAATTGTTTCTTATAAGGCGTGTTGCCAATTTGGGAATTTCGTATAAATACAGAGGAAAACTAATCATTACACCTAAGAGGAACACAAACTATTACACCACTGATGAACATAAACCATTACAACACAGAGGAACACAAACCATTACACCACAGGGGAACACAAACCATTACACCACATAGGAACAGTAACCATTACACCACAGAGGAACACAAACCAATACTCCACATAGGAACAGTAACCACTACAACACAGAGAAAAACAAACCATTACACCACACAGAAACAGTAACCATTACACCACAGAGGAACACAAACCATTACACCACCGAAAACCACAAACCATTACACCACAGAGGAACACAAACTTCTACAACACCGAGGAACGGAAACTATTACACCACCGAAGAGCAAAAACCACTACACCACCGAAGAATGGAAACCATTACACCACCGAGGAACACAAACTATTACACAAACGAGGAACACAAACTATTACACCACCGAAGAAGGGAAACAATTACACAACCGAGGAACACAAACCATTACACCACCGAGGAGCACAAACTATTACACCACTGAGGAATGAAAACCATTACACCACCGAGGAACACAAACCATTACACATTGAGGAGCACAAACCATTACACCACCGAGGAACACAAACCACTACACCACCGAGGAACGGAAACCATTACACCACCGAGGAAAACAAACCATTAGACCAGCGAGGAACACAAACCATTACATCAGCGAGGAAGACAAATCATTACACCACCGAAGAATGGAAACCATTACACCACAGAGGAACACAAACCATTACACCACCGACGAACACAAGCCATTAGACCACTGAGAAACGGAAGCCATTACACCACCGAGGAACACAAACTATTACATCACCGAGGAACACAAACCATTACACCACCGAGGAACACAAACTATTACACCACCAAGGAACGGAAACCATTACACCACCGAGGAACACAAATTATTACACCACCGAGGAACGGAAACCATTACACCACTGAACACAAACCATTGTACCACAGAGGAACGGAAACTATTACACCACCGAGGAGCACAAAGCATAACGCCACCGAGAAACACAAACCAGGTGCGGATCCAGCCATTTTGAAAAGGGGGGGTTCCAATTTTCATGGCGCCACAGACTGATATTTTCAGTCCAAATTGTGTATAGTAGGTACCGCAGAGTAACATTTTCAGAGCTGGAAACGGGATTACAGATCATCATCGTGTTTCAAATGACTTAAGAAACTCACCTTTGTTAATACTTGGTTTGGTAATTAGACTTGGAAATATAAAACACTATTTAACAGAATCAACAAATTACCAGAAACGCAAGTTCCTGTATGACAGCAGCTTTGATATTACTTCTTGCTTCATGGGTCTTAAGCAAATAAATGCAAAAATACCATTCATAATTTTGACCTGCATACTGCAGTTTCTGTTAACTTCATCAGTATTGGTAGAACCCAAACATTTGGAAGACCATGTCGAAATGCGAAAAATATTGAAAACAGAATTGCACCAAAAAGTCCAAATCCAGTTAGAACAAATGATTGTCCATCATCTTTGTGATGTCATACTATTTACGTAACTTTTTAGTCGAATTTGCTGATCAGAACTATTAACCATATTACTTAATGATGAAATGCATACCCTTCTGGAGCACCTGATTTCACATCCACATCCGGAAATTTGTGTTGTTCTGACATTTGGATTGCCAGACTGAAACTTTGTCCTCGATATCTGATTTTGGTATGCGATCCAGTAACCTTCTATACTATTAATTGAGCTAGGAACTCAACTCAGAAATTTTTTTAATCTCTTGGTTGAGACCAACAGGCTACATTTTCCTACAATCGATGAAACATGACTGTTTGCCGCCATACTCAGCAAAGTTATACAACAGCATCTAAATCCTTTCTCCTTGTCTGGACTTTTTTTCAAGTGCTAATAAAGAGCGCTTTTAGTCATTTTGAAGAAATTTATATTCTAGTAAAGGTGGGCCAACTAAAATAAAATAGAGTTACCTGATCAACAAAATAAGGGTTTTACATCCTTTAGGCTAAATATTTAAAAAAAAACAGTCGTCTAATGTTTTCTAATTTTAGAATTTATAACAACAAATATTATTTTAATTTTTTTTATATTTTTGTATAAATCGGCGAAATTCACCGCGCAGCCGCTGCTTCCGATTCTACCCCCCCCCCCTATTTAAATCTGGATCGGCCGTGACACCAGACACTCACTGTACGGTTGCCTATTGAGTAAATATTTGCACTGAAAGGGGTCTATTTGATAACAAATGTTTTCACCTGCATTTTAATATTTTTTGTAAATCGGCAAAATTGACGATACTACTGAATAGATTATCAAAGAGCTTCATTCACCCACCCTTCTCCCCCGATATTTTTCTATATCTGGATCCGTTGTGTCATCAACTACTCATTCTTTCTATGATACATGGAACCCAGACTTTGTATGTATGAAGGTTTGTTAATTGAGGCAGAGCAAATATTTCGCATGGATTATTTATTACAGGCTCTGTTGAAATGGGAAATGAATGGATTGTTATTTGACGGTCCCATTATTATT
>MJUT01038458.1:13996-26230 GCA_002080005.1 Gigantidas platifrons | reverse complement strand
TATATCTTACGCCTGTTAAATTACCGGCTATCACAATCAACGGCGACTTTAACCCGTGAGATATCCCTCCCCAGACCATAAGCGAGCCGCCCCAAACCTATCCCTCTCAAGAACGCAAGCGTCGGCGAATCGTTCTCCACGACGTCGGTATACACAACATCGACCGTCTGGACGAAAAAGAGTGAACCGCGACTCATCTGTGAAAAAGATCCGTCTCCATTGCCTCATTAGAAATTGTCTGGGACCATGTGCCGCTAACCAAGCCATACGACGCGTGCGACGTGCACGAGTGAGAGGAAAACCAATGTAAGGTCGACGAGCTCGCAGACCAAACTCGCGCAATCGGTGTCTTACAGTTTTTGGGTGAATGTGGCGATTATGATTGCCTACCGTAGTTAAAGCGGTTTCAGCGGCAGTAACGTGGCGATTACGAAGGTGGGCAAGACGAATAACCCTGTCTTGACGTGGCGTCGTTACGCGCAGACGTCCCCGTCGCGGACGGTCAGCAACCCTTCCAGTATCTCTCAGACGACGGACAAGACGCTCTATGGTGGAAACATTCACACCAAATTGCAAAGCAACTTGTTGTTGCCTTTGACCTTGCATTAGCAATGCAATAGCCTGACCCCTCTGAACTTCCGTCAGCCGTAGCATGATTACAAGAGATTCAAATTAACTTTAAATAGTGGAAAGCGATGTGTATACCTCAAGAGTATAAAGTGGTATGACACGATGTATTGACGAACTTGTTATCATTATTCTGCACGTGTTATTTGCTTTTTATCACTTTCTCTATGTCACGTGATACCTTTCACGGTTGAATAACTTTAGACACCGATTTTAGTGCACACTGACCAAGCCACTCGTCTGCCCAGTTTTCGTAATTTTACGCTAAGCAGTTAAAAAATAGGAGCATATTATGTTACCCTGCGTTTCTTTTTCCCTTCGGTAACAAGTCTCAAACTCGTCAGTGTCGGTTAAAAAGATTTATGCACGTGATCGCTATAATCAAGTTCTATGTATATTGTCCACTCAGATACGACGTATTATAATAAGGAGGATATCTAAATATATAATGCTATATTTCATTGACATCCATGTCTTTTTTTACAGGTATGTTTACATTGGAGCTATTTAGTACTTTGGTGTACGTCTGTTTTGGGCTTTCCAATTATAGCATTGACACACAGATTGAATGCCCGAGTCCATCTTGTACTTGCAATGGTGAATCAGCTACTTGCTCAGACAACCAACTATCATACATTCCTAGATTTCCGGGAAAGATAAGACGTGTATATATGTTAAATACTAATCTTTGTAATATTTCAGACGAAGGACTTTCAAATTTAACATTCAACTACATTTCCCAACTAGAATTTAATAACTGTTCAATTAAAAGTTTAAGCCAATACGCATTTATGAATGTAACATACATAAAAACGTTGGCAATATCGCAAAACCCCTCTCTGACTGTGGAAGATCTACATCGCTCCTTCAAGTATTTGGACACTTCCGTTCTGAGAAAGATAGTACTGACCTATAACTCATGGAGTACTTTACCGAATGGTATGTTTCATTCATTAAGTCGTATTGAACACATTGATCTTACTGGCAATAAACTACGAATTTTGAATTGTACCGAGTTTGTAGATCTACATGAATTGTTTTTCCTGAATGTACGGTCTAATTCTATATCAGATATAGTCTTAGATCCAATAACAGACCTACGGGACCTGAAGTTAGGGGACAATAACCTTCTGGAGATTCCGAACTGGTGCGATGTTAAATTCAATAGTTATTTCCCGAATTTGGAGTATTTGTCTTTATATAACAATTTTATTAGTGAGCTGAACCAAATCCGTTGTCTTCCTAAGCTAAAAATACTCTCCTTAGAGCGTAATTTGATTGAATTGATTCCTACAAATGCCTTTTCAGAATTATTATTATTAAAAGATCTTAACTTGCTACAAGCTGGCAATCCAGTCAAAAAAATACAGGAATTCGCGTTTAATATCTCTTCGCTAGTGTCATTGTCACTTAGGGGTTGTAACACTCGTTTCGGAAAAATGAACGCATCTGCTATCAGCAATCTATTTTCAACTTCACCAGCTTTAGAAATACTAGATCTTGGAGAGAACTACATTCCGAGGGACCCTATTGTTCTATTAGCAATGATCAGTCAGCCTAAGAAACTAAAACAGCTAAATCTAAGTACAGCCAGATTACATCATTTACCAAAAAATGTTTTCCTACATCTCAAATGTCTGGAAAAACTGGTGTTACATGGAAACAGAATAACAAGATGGGGAAATGGATATGAAATATTTGGCAACATGACATCTCTGAAAATACTAGATCTAAGTAAAAACCTTATAAATATCATCAATGAAACGTCATTTCCGGCTTCGCTATTGTCATCTTTAAAGATAATTAACTTGTCTTTTAATAGCTTTTACTGTGGTTGTGACCAGATGTGGTTCGTCAACTGGTTACGAAGAACTAATGTAACACTGCTGGCGACTCCATATATCTGTGTAGAACCACAAGAATTAAAGGGAACAAAACTAAAGAATTACAAACCAACAATAGAATCATGTACACCATGGAACCCATTATTTACGGTAGCCATTGCAATGTCATCATTTGGTGTTTTGGTAATTGTTGCAATATTTCTCACATTAAAATGTCATGTCAATATTAAAAACTACATCTACCTTCTCCGGGTTAAGCGAGGCAGACGACAGGGGTACATTCCTATTTCTAATCATGAAGATTTCCAATATCATGCATTCGTTGTCTACTGTGATGAAGACCGTCACTGGGTCCACAATGATTTTGTCAGAAGACTTGAAAACGAAGAGGGATTTAAGTTTTGTATTCATCATAGGGATTTTGAGGTTGGTGAAACAATAAGTGGAAACGTCGACCATTTTCTACAAAATTCATGGAAGGTTGTTGTAATTATTTCAAATGCTTTTACGAAAAGCGAGTGGTGTCAATGGGAGGTTGATATCATTCAAGAAAGGAGACGGCGACAGGGGAGAGATGCTGTTTTAATAATCATGCTGAAAACCATAACGTCCAGACATATGACAAGTCCTTTACGTACATTACTGGACAGTACATCTCATCTACGGTACAAAAGAGGGGTTGGGGAAGATTTATTCTGGAAGGCTGTGACCGAGGGTATCCGAAAACCTATTGGTCATTCACCAATATCTGAACTGTAAATACTTTTCAAATTGATGATAATACCGGCTAACGTAATAACAATGCAAACTGACGATGATTTTGATTTTGGAAAAATGCATACCCATTTTATTAAGAAGACTTTGTGATGGGGGTCTCTATATTAATATTTCAATTCAATTTCAAACAGAGTAATACAGTTGGTTAATGTAGTTAATTATATGAAATTATGTTGTATATATTTGTATTTGGTAAATAAACAAAAAATTTAAAAAAATATATTTCAATTGAATTCCCTATTCTCTTTAATCAATTAATGTTTACCTGTTATTAACACATTTACATTTAAAATTAAACAATGAGGAGCTGTCGTGGCCATGATCCTATGGTAATTGGATTTACAACTACCTGTGCAATCAGTGTCTATCACCACTGATGTTGTGAATTCGAATCTCGATCAGGGCGAGGTGTACAATATTATGTGATAAAGTTTGTCAGTGACTTGTGATAGGTCGGTGGTTTTCTCCAGGTCCTCCGGTTCCCTCCATCAATAAAACTGACCGCCACGATATAACTGAAATATTGTTGAAAGTGGCGTTAAACACCATCAAACAAACTTTACACAAGGTATTTGATAAAAAAAAACATGTACATAAATTAAGAAATAATTCATGGAAGCCAGAGTTTGTATACAGTTTTCACATTGGTAATATTATTTTCGTGAAAATTTTATCCTGAGCGATAGCGAGGGATAAAATGCAACGAAAATAATGTTACCCATGTTAAAACGTGATACGAACTCTGGATTCCATGAATTATTTCGATTCTAGTAGGAAAAGTCTAACTTATTTTTTGAAGTGGAAGTCAGTAATAGAAATGTATTTCAAGACAAAATTCACTAACCTTCATGTGTACAGTTGTTTTTCTTTTATGTATAAATAGAGTGATGCTATGAAGTTACTGAAATTTTCCAATTTAATGGCATTTTGAATTTAGCAACTTAAGCAAGTAAAATGCTCACAAAATCGTAAAATAAATCAGTAACCATGTGTTTTAATGACAGTCATCAGCGTTCCTTGTAAACGACTTTACCGGAAGATGTTAAATTTCAAAAGTCAAAGTCCATTGATGGTTGTCTTAAGTATTTATTCCGGAAAAAATATAGGTAAAAACATTACGGGTATTTTTATGTTTGTTATGCACCACAGTGCTGTATGAATACATAAATTCACTAGGGAATGATGTTTCCAATTTGTTCGTCAATACGCATGAGCGAATTAAAATATATCATGAGGTTTATCATTGTATTATTTATATAGCCAATGAAGGACGTCATGTTAGAATTCATATTAATCATCCCTACGTAATTTGAAGAAATGGGATAATTATATGCAAAAATTACATATATCTTTCACATTTTCGGTACTGAAATGCTGTACAAATTTAAAGGTATATGGCCGTATATAAAATTAATGCTAAATATACTAACGTTTCATGTTGAATGTAAGGGCTTTGAAGTAAAAAGTGAAAAGCATTCTTCATAGCGTTAAAATAAAAAAATATGTTCTATCAATCTATTGATACCTATTATAACGAGAGATTCCGAATAAAAAATTGTGTGATGACATATGCAATTTTGTTAAGACGGTTTGGAAATACAAAGGTGGTAATTACAAGATGTCAATTGAAGGGCGGACAATACAATGGCCAACAGATGAGACAAAAGGCAAACAATGGTCAACTAAACACTACACAGAAAATTAAAGCTTGAGCAACACGAACTCTACTAAAAACTGGAGTAACCTTTGGTGGGTAACCAGTTCCTGGTATTTTTGACTTCTGACATGCATCAGATTACTCATTTTAAAAATCGCGTCACATATTCTGTGATATCTCATGAACGAGCAAAGGATGTGTTTCTGACTACGACATACTTCAGCTTTACCACTAGAAATTCTCAGTAGCTTTCTTGTTAGAAGCAACCTTTATCATGCAAATCATGATAGAAAACACGAGCTCTGGAAAATAGTATTAACTGAGAAACAGTCTTTATGCATGTGATATTAGAATATTGCAACGTGTAAATGTAAATGTTCAATTTTTTTTAGAGACACTGTTATTTATGGTCAGATCTTGTTACGTGTACCTTGATCAGATATAAAAATAAAGGTTGTTTTTATGAAAAAAAGCTATCGAGACTTACATTCAAGGATCACACATACAATATTATGAAAATGTACAACCACTGAGAATGGCAGTCCCATTTCCAGCCACCTCTGATACATAATAGCATTGCAATATTTCATGAGAAAACAATCTGCACTGCTTGCATGCAAAATGTGCACACTATGACATGTATGATTAAAAGAAGGTCAATTATCAAAGTACAATCAATTTACAAATATTTATTATCAAAATATGTTTACTCGTCTTTTTAGTTGACTGTTTTATGCTGTATTATTGTGACAAATCTTTAAAAAAAAAATGGTTTATGCAAAAACATATTACTCCCCCCCCCAACATTATTCTTCTTGTGATGAGAAATATGCCCTGTAGAAGTTATGTAAACTTTATAGGTATGTACACATCAAACTAACACAATCAAACACCGACTTTCTACTGCTGACTCTTTTATGTCACATTCAAAGTGAACAATAATATTTTCCAGACAAAACAATATGCATATCACTATAAGGTAATATTTGTCGGGACGTAGCGTGTAAAAGAGAAGTTGCACGTGTAGACCTCATGATGAAATATTAAAAAAGGCAATAATCCTTCCAAAAGGGTCCGATCAAACTGATGTAATAATATGTGATTCGCTAAATAGTAATAAACAATTCCTAAAAGACAGTTAAAACACTGGTGGTACCAAATTCCACTATTATCAACAAAACGAACAAATCACACCCGCCCCCCCCCCTCAACCCATTGCACATAAAAGAACACGACATGTGACGATGCAATTCAATGTCATGATTTGGGAAGTAAAACGAGTTTTAAGGTACCAAAGGCGTCATTAGAACCTGTATATCGAAGAAGAACTGACAATGGCCAAAAGATAAAGTACAAAAGGACAAACAACGATCTACAAAACATACACATACAATTAAAGATCGAGTAACACGAACCCCACTAAAAACTGGGGGTGAACTAGAAGTGTAAGTAGTTCTTGCTCCACTAGTGGCACTTGTCGTGTTAATCTAGTTACAAACCCGTTGATAAGTCATGAATGAGGAAAGGACCGGGAAGTGTTTACGACAAGTGGAACATATCCGTGGTCATTTGTGACACAGATATTCCATAACGGTCAACCAAGTTATGGTTGTATAACTTTCAAGGTGATGACTTCAACTTAACCAAGAGGAAGCCTTGGTTCATTAGCTTCCTTGTTCGTGGGTGGGTGCGTGCGTGCGTGCGTGTGTTAAATTTAAAAAAAAAATAAAAAATTAATGTTTGTTTTTTGGTTTTTGTTTCTTTTTGCTTGTTTGTGAAATGTATTTTGGTTTGTACATTACATTGTTCCTGTTGGCAAACATAAAAGGGTAGCTACAAACAGCCCATCTTATCTGTATGAAACATCAAGGAAACAGTTTACAAGCCTTCAATTAAACTTTTAACTCCTATCATTTGTTATTTGTCTTTTTACGCCTTTTTCTTTTCGTCATTGTATTGTCTGTACTTATTTTCGGCTTTTGATTATCCCATTGGTATCTTAGATTTACGGCTTCTGATTACCCCATTGGTATCTTAGATTTACGGCTTCTGATTACCCCATTGGTATCTTAGATTAACGGCTTCTGATTACCCCATTGGTATCTTAGATTTACGGCTTCTGATTACCCCATTGGTATCTTAGATTTACGGCCTCTGATTACCCCATTGGTATCTTCGCTTTAAGGCTTCTGATTACCCCATTGGTATCTTCAAGCTTCTCTTCCAATATTGTCTATGACATTGATGTCCTGTATGTCTAAGTATGAACCTTACACAATTTTCCCCTATTGATTATCATCGTAAAACCATTTAGTTGTACACTTACATCATAGATATTGTCGGGATAAAATAATCAAATGTAAAATCACGAACCAATGGACGCTCTTAATTGGACAAAGGAATAGTTAGACATAAATACTAATTCTAGATTTGGTTAGAATCGGACATTTTTGCCCGGAAAATCTATTAGTGGCCAGCAAATACTTTCAGTTTGTCGGGATAAACAAAAGTTTAACAATAATTGTGATGTCAAAGATCTCGATTAAAATATAATTTGGTTTCTCAAGCTAGTTTGTGGAGGAGTAATACATGCCACAATCCATTTGATCAATCGGAGGTAATTGAAGACATGAAATGAATTAAGACATGTTTGTTTCAACGGAATGGTATAACTTGTAATTGAATTAAAAATCTGTTTTCATAGAATTATTTGATTATTGAAGACAAATTAGGAAAGGCGCCGAATAAATATAGATTTACTTTATGTTAATTGAAGTTTGTTTATTTCATGTAAGAAGAATTTGAAGATATCAATGGAATAATCAAAAGATATCAATGGGATAATCAAAAGATATCAATGGGATAATCAAAAGATATCAATGGGATAATCAAAAGATATCAATGGGATAATCAAAAGCCGTAAAGCGAAGATACCAATGGGGTAATCAGAAGCCGTAAATCTAAGATACCAATGGGGTAATCAGAAGCCGTAAAGCGAAAAAGCACAGAAAATGACCAAAAGAAAAAGGAGAAACAGCGATCAACAAAACAGAAAAAAATAAAGTTCGAGCAACACAAACCCCACTTAAAACCGGGAAAATTTGGTTGATTGTCGGTGACTTAGCATCCTACGAGTACTATTTCATCCATTTTCCGGACGTAGAAGAAATTAAACAATATATAAAAGATATACAGAAATGAGTGAGGAATAGGGCTACCGGGGTACAGACTGTCAATGAAATAGAAGGGTAATTTTGTTTGGACGAAACAATTTAGCATTCTGCAGAGGCTACAATATGCCTACTCTTTTCCGAAACCATTAAAATATATCTTTAACGTACAAGGATCGTGACCCTTTCCAAGCACGGTACACACTATGGACAATAGTCAGGATTATCTATATTATTGCTTGACAGTTCCTCCCTCTTTTCCATTCGCTACCAAGGGAAACGTTGGTCATCTTGATTATGATTTTAACGTCACGATAGCTGATTGTCACGTGACAATTTTTCAAATCAGGTTACAGACGCTGATGAAGCTTGTCGGTCAAGCGAAATATCCGTCAATTTGATTATAATTATAGTCTTTTTGTAGACTTATAGTTATTTTTTGTTATATTTTAACATCTTTTTTTATGTTGTTGTGCTACATTTTAGACGTTTTTCTATTATTTTTGTTTGTTTGCACAGAATCGTTAACACGTGTTTCCTATCCGACAGCCCGTAGGTTCATACGTTGGCTACTTTTTCAGACGTTTACATATACGTCTGAAAATTAAACCAAACAGTGTTAGAATTAGATTTTTATCAAATTTTTGTTCTTCCCTCGACGGGATTTGAACTCACACATCATATGTATTAGTCATATTGTTGTTTATCACTGCTTAGGCAAGACAATATGAATAAACTTACTTTATCTAGGTATTCAGCTTGATCCCTTTCTAAAATTTCGTACCTTAGATCTTTTGACAGTTAAAGATCCGCTGAAAAAAATATTGTGAACAAAGTTACCTGATAAATGAATCAGATGTGTAAATTAAAAAAACACATAAGATCTTATTCTTTGTCTCAAATCGCCATCTTTGATATTCAATAATATTAAAATGGTTAATTTGTTGACACTTTACACTGTTATCGCAAAGTCTTATGTGAAGGACAAATAATATCAAATTATATATTAGAGGTTTTCTGGGAAATATGGTAAGCATATATTTAAAATGTTTGTGTATTTGTTGTTATTACACCTTTATGTGTGTACTTGGCAGATTAAGTCGGAATTTCGGGTCCTCACAATATTGTTTTCTATTCGATGCAGCAGTGGGTGGCTGCGTCCAATCAAAATGCGTCAAAGAAAAGATCACGTACGATCACATGTGCATGTAGAGAAAGAAAAATGTAAACAATGGCGACATGTGGAGAAAACTGTAGAATTTGTCATGAATCTTTTCCACCCTAACACAGAAGAACGATATTTACAGAAACTTTTAAAGTATTTCCTCAAGTAATATTTTCTGTCTTCGAACAGATAATCGTATATCCATTCTCATTGGTTGATAATGATGTAATGCAAATGGGCTGAACTTCATAAATCCGCTAGAGGGCGATACGCGGGAATTACAAAATTCTGACTTAATCTGCCAAGGGTGGAGAGGAGAGGAGAGGAGCGGATCGTAACCCTTGGCTTGTGAAGATATAGATGTGCATAACATAATTCTCGTTACCACTGCCGGGGATATGGTTATCTAAAGCTTATGGTGATTAATATTCTCTAATAACCACCAGCTCTTTCACCAATGTGGAAAAGGTTCAAGACTTCCTCATTTTCAGCTATGGGCATTATGTTAAATGCTAACTGGTTTTTGGAAACGTTTAGAGGTTTTAGTCTGGAACTTTGTACCTCTTACCACCAATATATTGTGTTCTCTATTATGCAGCTGACAGATGCTTGTATCAATGATCCAAATGACCGTCACGATATATATAACTGATATATTGTTGAAAGTGGCGTTAAACGCCATAACCCCCCACTCTATGATGCAACAAGCCAACAACTATTGTAGTTCTTATTTCACCATAGATTATGTAATTATATCATTCTCTATATATTATATTGGTGACGCTCAGAAGTTTTCGTCTGGATCTCTTACGCCCAATGTATTGTTCTCCACTTAATAGCTGAGAGAGATTTGTGTCAATGATCATACCAGCCAAACAACTAGTTTAGTTCTTATTTCATCAGAGATTATGTAATTATATCATTCTCTATATATTATATTGGTGACGCTCAGAAGTTTTCGTCTGGATCTCTTACGTCCAATGTATTGTTCTCCACTTAATAGCTGAGAGAGACTTGTGTCAATGATCATACCAGCCAAACAACTAGTTTAGTTCTTATTTCATCAGAGATTATGTAATTATATCATTCTCTATATATTATATTGGTGACGCTCAGAAGTTTTCGTCTGGATCTCTTACCTCCCGATTGAATGTATTGTTCTCCACTTAATAGCTGAGAGAGACTTGAGTCAATGATCATACCAGCCAAACAACTAGTTTAGTTCTTATTTCATCAGAGATTGTGTAATTATGTCATTCATACTAAACTCTGTTTTAATTGTATAATAAAACCTACATTAGAAACACAATAGTCGTTAAATGACATTTCTATTGATGATTGTTTCGTGTTTTATAAATTTAACGCATATTTATTGGTGTTTAATTTAATTCGTTAAAAAATGAAGTCATCCGCTTTAAAAGAGAGGAAAAAATGAAAGCACTAGCTAAAAATAGCTTTCCGACAAACACTTTGGTTTACATCGTTTCAACTTTAATGTAGAGAATAATTATTCTATATCAATTTAATTAATTCACAAATGAATGCACACATATTAACATTTTATTTTAAATTACAATAACAAAAAATAAAAAATAAAAATATCTAGGCCTAATTACTTAGTATCTTGATTGGTTAAACACACACCACGCATAACCATTCCCAGTTATAACAAGTGAACATTAGCATACAAACTTTTAATAATTGCATTTTGTAAATAAAATCTTCTAGGTGTTATATTCGCTAATGAATGGGATTCTTCAATCTGATCTCTCCAGAAAATCGTATTTTATAGTATTTCAGACTAATCAACATTAATAATGCTAGAAGCAACAATCTTGTTTTTTTTAAATATTATTCTACTGTAGTAGTTGATATATAACATTTTGAACAACGAAATTCAAATTTTTAATAACTTATCAGAATCAGAAAAACTTTCATATATTTTAAACCCATCAACACCATCTCAAGTAAATAAACTGAGTTCTTTTTTCAAAAAGTCATTAGAACTGAGGACAGGGGACTTCTAACATATTTACTTGAAAATGTCGATTTTATGTTCTTTTTGTTACATATTTATTTGTATAATTTGTATAATTGTCACAAACTGTATTGTTTAATGACAATAAAATTTTGAATATTGAATATTTGAATATACAATGTATATAACAGTATTGCCATATAAAACCACATAGGTGGTGTATTGGTTCGCTTCTCGCATGGTAGATCGTGGGTTCGAGCCCCTGTCAGGTCAAATAAAAGACTATAAAATCGTGTTTGCTGCTTCTGCAATAAGAATGTAACACTCAGGAGTGAGTGCGAAGACTAAGTGTCTCGGATTCCGGATAATGTGTCCGATTGGAACTACATGACTACTCGCGGACTATTGTTTTAGTGGGATGGCACTAAAACTCCAATCAGCAAACCGTCTTGGTCTAGAACACAGTGGACTTCATCATTATCATCTCATTGAAATGTAACACTTGTTCTCGCCATGATATAGCTGAAATATTTCTCATTTGACGTTTAAAAACCATCCTTCACTCTTTCTGTCATTTTGTGTTTATCAATAGAAAAATAGATGGGCCAGACTCTTAACCGGATAACTCATACCGTAATAATACGTAATAAAAGAAAGACAACTGTGAGAAGCATAGTATATTTGTTAGATTTCTTTTATAAAATTGTTATGAGTATTCAAATACATTACAAGATAATAGTGCTCTTCTAAAGAATTATATGAGTCAACAGACTTGTTTTGTTGTAAGCATTGTTCAATATTTTAATATAATGGACTTCGATACAAGTAAACACTTCCCAGTCCTTTCCTAATTCATGACTAGATTAACACGGAGAGTTTTGTAGATCGTTGTTTATCCTTTTGTTCTTCTTCGTTTGGCCATTGTTTTGTCGGTTCTTTTTTCAATTTACGGATTCTTATTACCCCTTTAATATCTGCAAACTCTTCTGAACAATAACTTTATTGAAACTCGGTGT
>MJUT01038449.1:29148-49051 GCA_002080005.1 Gigantidas platifrons | reverse complement strand
CGTCTACACAGTCTACAACAAGTACATATTCTTACTGATGCGTCTACACAGTCTGCAACAAGTACATATACTTACTGATGCGTGTACACAGTCTACAATAAGTACATATACCTTCTGATGCGTCAAGAAAATCTACAACAAGTACATATTCTTACTGATGCGTCAACACAGTCTACAACAAGTACATAAACTTACTGATGCGTCTACACAGTCTACAATAAGTACATATACCAACTGATGCGTCAAGAAAATCTACAGCAAGTACATAAACTTTCTGATGCGTCTACACAGTCTACAATAAGTACATATACCAACTGATGCGTCAAGAAAATCTACAGCAAGTACATATACTTACTGATGCGTCTACACAGTCTACAACAAGTACATATACCGTCAACACACTCTACATCATACTTACAGATCCGTCAACAGTCTACATCATACGTACTGATCCGTTAAAACAGTCTACATCATACTTACTGATCCGTCAACAGAGTCTACTTCATACTTACTTATCCGTCAACACAGTTTACATCATACTTAATGATCCGTCAACAGTCTATATCATACTTACTGATCCGTCAACACAGTCTATATCATACTTACTGATCCGTCAACACAAACTACATCATACTTATTGATCTGTCAACACAGTCTACAACAAGTACATAAACTTACTGATGCGTGAGCACAGTCTACAACAAGTACATATACTTACTGATGCGTGAGCACAGTCTACAACAAGTACATATACTTATTGATGGGTCAACAGTCTACAAGTACATATACTTACTGATGCGCGAGCACAGTCTACAACAAGTACATATACTTACTGATGCGTGAGCACATTCTACAACAAGTACATATACCTACTGATGCGTGAGCACAGTCTACAACAAGTACATATACTTACTGATGGGTCAACAGTCTACAAGTACATATACTTACTGATGCGTCAACAGCTTACAACAACTACATATACGTACTGATGCGTCAACACAGTCTACAACAAGTACATATACTAACTGATGCGTCAACACAGTCTACAACAAGTGCATATACTCACTGATGCACCAACATAGTCTACAGCAAGTACATATACTTACTGATGCGTCAACATAATCTACAAGTACATATACTAACTGATGCGTCAGCACAGTCTACAGCAAGTACATAAACTTTCTGATACGTCAGCACAGTCTACAGCAAGTACATATACTTACTAATGCGTCAATGTAGTCTACAGCAAGTACATATACTTATTGATGCGTCAATACAGTCTACAACAAGTACATATTCTTACTGATGCGTGAGCACAATCTACAACAAGTACATGTACTTACTGATGCGTCAGCACAGCCTACAAGTACATATACTTACTGATGCTACAGCATAGTCTACAGCACGTACATATACTTACCGATGCGCCAGCCGTCTACAACAAGTACATATACTTACTGATGCATCAGCATAGTCTACAACAAGTACATATACTTACTGATGCGTCAGCACAGTCTACAGCAAGTACATATACTTACTGGTGCGTCAACACAGTCTACAGCAAGTACATATACTTACTGATGCGTCAACAGTCTACAACAAGTACATATACTTACTGATGCGTCAGCATAGTCTACAACAAGTACATATACTTACTGGTGCGTCAACACAGTCTACTTCATACTTACTGATCCGTCAACACAGTTTACATCATACTTAATGATCCGTCAACAGTCTATATCATACTTACTGATCCGTCAACACAGTCTATATCATACTTACTGATCCGTCAACACAATCTACATCATACTTATTGATCTGTCAACACAGTCTACATCAAGTACATATACTTACTGATCCGTCAAGATAGACTACAACAAGTACATATACTTACTGATGCGTCAGCACAGTCTACAACAAGTACATATACTTACTGGTGCGTCTACACAGTCTACAACAAGTACATATACTTACTGATGCGTCAAGACAGTCTACACCAAGTACATATTCTTACTGATGCGTCAACACAGTCTACAACAAGTACATATACGTACTGATGCGTCTACACAGTCTACAACAAGTACATATTCTTACTGATGCGTCTACACAGTCTACAACAAGTACATATAATTACTGATGCGTCAAGATAGTCTACAACAAGTACATATACTTACTGATGCGTCTACACAGTCTACAACAAGTACATATTCTTACTGATGCGTCTACAGTCTACAACAAGTACATATTCTTACTGATGCGTCTACACAGTCTGCAACAAGTACATATACTTACTGATGCGTGTACACAGTCTACAATAAGTACATATACCTACTGATGCGTCAAGAAAATCTACAACAAGTACATATTCTTACTGATGCGTCAACACAGTCTACAACAAGTACATATACTTACTGATGCGTCAACACAGTCTACAACAAGTACATAAACTTACTGATGCGTCTACACAGTCTACAATAAGTACATATACCAACTGATGCGTCAAGAAAATCTATAGCAAGTACATAAACTTACTGATGCGTCTACACAGTCTACAATAAGTACATATACCAACTGATGCGTCAAGAAAATCTACAGCAAATACATATACTTACTGATGCGTCTACACAGTCTACAACAAGTACATATACCGTCAACACAGTCTACATCATACTTACAGATACGTCAACAGTCTACATTATACGTACTGATCCGTTAACACAGTCTACATCATACTTACTGATCCGTCAACAGAGTCTACTTCATACTTACTGATCCGTCAACACAGTTTACATCATACTTAATGATCCGTCAACACAGTCTATACCATACTTACTGATCCGTCAACACAATCTACATCATACTTACTGATCCGTCAACACAGTCTACATCAAGTACATATACTTACTGATCCGTCAACACAATCTATATCATACTTACTGATCCGTCAACACAGTCTACATCAAGTACATATACTTACTGATCCGTCAACACAGTCTACATCAAGTACATATACTTACTGATCCGTCAACACAGTCTACATAATACTTACTGGTCCGTCTACATAGTCTGCATCATACTTACTGATCCGTCAACACAATCTACATTATACCTAGTGATCCGTCAACACACTCTACATCATACTTACTGATTCGTCAACACAGTCTACATCATACTTACTGATCCGTCAACACAGTCTACATCATATTTACTGATCCGTCAAGACGGTCTACATCATACTTACTAATCCGTCAACACAGTCTACATCATACATACTGATCTGTCAACACAGTCTACATCATACTTACTGATCCGTCAACATTCTATATCATACTTACTGATCCGTCAACACAGTCTACATCATACTTAATGATACCTCAACAGTCTACATCATACTTACTGATCTGTCAACACAGTCTAAATCATACCTACTGATCCGTCAACACAGTCTACATCATACTTAATGATACCTCAACAGTCTACATCATACTTACTGATCCGTCAACACAGTCTACATCATATTTACTGATCCGTCAAGACGGTCTACATCATACATACTGATCTGTCAACACAGTCTAAATCATACTTACTGATCCGTCAACATTCTATATCATACTTACTGATCCGACAACACAGTCTACATCATACTTAATGATACGTCAACAGTCTACATCATACTTACTGATCTGTCAACACAGTCTAAATCATACCTACTGATCCATCAACACAGTCTACATCAAGTATATATACTTACTGATCCGTCAACACAGTCTACATCATACTTACAGATCCGTCAACAGTCTACATCATACGTACTGATCCGTTAACACAGTCTACATCATACTTACTGATCAGTCAACAGAGTCTACTTCATACTTACTGATCCGTCAACACAGTTTACATCATACTTAATGATCCGTCAACACAGTCTATATCATACTTACTGATCCGTCAACATTCTATATCATACTTACTGATCCGTCAACACAGTCTACATCATACTTAATTATACGTCAACAGTCTACATCATACTTACTGATCTTTCAACACAGTCTAAGTCATACCTACTGATCCATCAACACAGTCTACATCAAGTACATATACTTACTGATCCGTCAACACAGTCTACATCATACTTACAGATCCGTCAACAGTCTACATCATACTTACTGATCAGTCAACAGAGTCTACTTCATACTTACTGATCCGTCAACACAGTTCACATCATACTTAATGATCCGTCAACACAGTCTATATCATACTTACTGATCCGTCAACATTCTATATCATACTTACTGATCCGTCAACACAGTCTACATCATACTTACTGATCCGTCAACATTCTATATCATACTTACTGATCCGTCAACACAGTCTACATCATACTTAATGATACGTCAACAGTCTACATCATACTTACTGATCTTTCAACACAGTCTAAATCATACCTACTGATCCATCAACACAGTCTACATCAAGTACATATACTTACTGATCCGTCAACACAGTCTACATCATACTTACAGATCCGTCAACAGTCTACATCATACTTACTGATCAGTCAACAGAGTCTACTTCATACTTACTGATCCGTCAACACAGTTTACATCATACTTAATGATACGTCAACACAGTCTATATCATAATTACTGATCCGTCAACACAGTCTATATTATACTTACTGATCCGTCAACACAGTCTACATCATACTTACTGATCTGTCAACACAGTCTACAGCATACCTACTGATCCGTCAACACAGTCTACAGCATACCTACTGATCCGTCAACACAGTCTACATCAAGTACATATACTTACTGATCCGTGAACACAGTCTACATCATACTTACTGATCCGTGAACACAGTCTACATCATACATACTGATCCGTCAACACAGTCTACATCATACTTACTGATTCGTCAACACAGTCTATATTATACTTACTGATCCGGCTTCAAAATTTGCAATAGGAGTGGATATTACTCTGTAACAGCTCTGTAATACAGTACCAGCAGCCACACCTGCAGTACCCGCTGGAACCCTTAATCTCACGTAATTCGCTGGACAAGCTGGCGTTGGAATACATTCTACAATAAAGCAAAAAATAAACGTAGCATAACAACATAAATTCAAAAAATAAATATAGCACAGCATAAATGCAAAAAAAAATAAACATAGCATAACAACATAAATGCAAAATAATAAACATAGCATAACAACATAAATGTTGGTAAAAAGATCATTATAGCTTATGTTATTGTTTATATATGCCCGACTTAAAATAAAACTTTGTGTATTTGCATTTGTTGTGTTTGGTAATTACAAAAAAATACAAAACAAAAGTACACATCAAACCACATTACAACTGATGAGGGTTATTCCAGAAACGCGTCGTACGCACTTAATTCGTTATCTACGTGTTTACTGCTACCCTGGGTCGATACCTCTTCTACTAGCCCCCATCGGCATCATCCGCCCAGTTGTCAATGTTTCGGCTTCGGCCTGGTTTATTATATATATTTATTATTGGAATTTACAATAAATAATTGGATTTAAATCTATAATTAAATTTGTTTGCGCGTATCATTATATTATTGATACATTTTTTTAGTTTATTATTATGTGTGGTATTTAAGATATAAATCATGGAAGCCAGAATGTGTTGGGAGTTTTAACATGGATTGGCGGATATTAGTATTTTATCCCGAGCCAGTAGCGAGGGATAAAATTTACTAATATCCGCCAATCCATGTTAAAACTCAAAACACATTCTGGCTTCCATGATTTATTTCGATTCTGATATATCTAAGAGTACAAATACTGTAGTATACTTTGATTGGAAATTTATATTTACGCTTGCGGAAAATGTCGCACACAATTTATGTAGCTCGAATAATACTTCCCCCTCTATCGGCATTATTCGGGTTACAATGTATGCTGCCAATGGAAAAGTCGGTCACATTCACCGGCGCATGTGCTAATGAGATAATACGAAGAAATAATTCTGGTTTTTTTTTTAACAAAGGGAAAGAGTGAGGTCATGTTAGAATTAGTGATATCATAGGTAAGGTCAAAATCGAGTTTCGACGTCACTTCCTTTCTTAACAGAAAATTCCAGATGAGAAGACCGTGAAATTTCTGCCACAAAATAATCGTTCGAGTAATTCGTTCTTCGCTACCCACAAAGAAAATTAAGGGTTGAATTTGTATGACAACATTAGCCTTTGTTTTCCAGTGTTATTAGATAAGCAGTAACTTTCCATCTCATCAATAGGTGTCTACTATGTCAATCGGTAGATGTACTGAAGCTATACTTATCAACAAACATGGAAGACCTCAGTGACACTGGTAGATGTACTGATGTTAGACTTATCTACAAACATGGAAGACCTCAGTGACACCGGTAGATGTACTGAAGCTATGCTTATCTACAAACATGGAAGACCTCAGTCACACTGGTAGATATAGTAATCTACAAACATGGAAGACCTCAGTGACACTGGTAGATGTACTGATGTTAGACTTATCTACAAACATGGAAGATCTCAGTCACACTGGTAGATATACTTATCTACAAACATGGAAGACCTCAGTGACACTGGTAGATGTACTGATGTTAGACTTATCTACAAACATGGAAGACCTCAGTGACACCGGTAGATGTACTAAAGTTATACTTATCTACAAACATGGAAGACATCAGCGACACCGGTAGATGTACTGAAGTTATACTTATCTACAAACATGGAAGACCTCAGTGACACCGGTAGATGTACTGAAACTATACTTATCTACAAACATGGAAGACCTCAGTGACACCGGTAGATGTACTGACGCTATACTTATCTACAAACATGGAAGACCTCAGTAACACCGGTAGATGTACTGAAGTTATACTTATCTACAAACATGGAAGACCTTAGTGACACCGGTAGATGTACTGAAGTTATACTTATCTACATGCATGGGAGACCTCAGTGACACCGGTAGATGTACTGAAGCTATTCTTATCTACAAACATGGAAGACCTCAGTGACACCGGTAGATGTACTGAAGCTATACGTATCTACAAACAAGGAAGACCTCAGTGACACTGGTAGATATACTAACCTACAAACATGGAAGACCTCAGTGACACCGGTAGATGTACTGAGGTTATACTTATCTACAAATATGGAAGACCTCAGTGATACCGGTAGATGTACTGAAGTTATACTTATCTACAAACATGGAAGACCTCAGTGACACCGGTAGATGTACGGAAGTTATACTTACCCGGTATCTACAAACATGGAAGACATCAGAGACACGGTAGATGTATTGAAGTTATACTTATCTACAAACAAGGAAGACCTCAGTGACACTGGTAGATATACTAATCTACAAACATGGAAGACCTTAGTGACACCGGTAGATGTACTGAAGTTATACTTATCTACAAACATGGAAGACCTCAGTGACACCGGTAGATGTACTGAAATTATACTTATCTATAAACATGGAAGACCTCAGTGACACCGGTAGATGTACTGATGTTAGACTTATCACCAAACATGGAAGACCTCAGTGACACCGGTAGATGTACTGAAGTTATACTTATCTACAAACATGGAAGACCTCAGTGACACCGGTAGATGTTCTGATGTTAGACTTATCAACAAACACAGAAGACCTCAGTGACGCCGGTAGATGTACTGATGTTAGATTTATCTACAAACACAGAAGACCTCAGTGACACCGGTAGATGTACTGATGTTAGACTTATCTACAAACACAGAAGACATCAGTGACACCAGTAGATGTACTGATGTTAGACTTATCTACAAACACGGAATACCTCAGTGACACTGGTATATATACTGGAGTTATATACTAATCTACAAACAAGGAAGACCTCAATGACACCGGTATATTAATGTGCAAACAGGAATTATTGTAGTGGTAGCGGTTGATTACAAAAAATTGCTGGACATCATAGAAAAGAACAACTTTGAAAGGAACATAAGAAATGATGCATACTTCAGTTCAATTCACTCTTTAGTTATTGTCTTTGTTTTGAAAACGTAATTTTAGGAAAGCCAAAAATAATACATACGTGTTAGTGGTGGTGGACACACTGGTGGTGTCGGACATGCTGGACAAGGTGTGGGTACTGGTGACGCAATCACAGTTGCTCCAGGTACGACTGTAGTCCCGGTACCACTTCTACCAGCTATAGCAGCGAGAACAGCCAGTGCAATCAACGGAGCAGCTGAAAACGATGATCATACATGTATGAAAATTATTATCATAACATTTAACTAATAAAAAGGCTTGTTTATAATCTATATTATATTTGACTGAAAATTGCATATTTGTACCGTTGAATCTCTTTATCTCGAAGTTCACGGGACCGTTGCAAAATTTCGAGTTATCCGAAATTCGACTTTTTAGGTCAAAACAGAAATGCTTTGATAAATAAATTTCAAGAAACAAAGCATTTAAACAAAGATATAATATTATAAGACGGACACACGTGTCCGATGATGTTGACTTGTAAAGGGACGATGTGAAAAACAAAACAATAAGACACACAACACCACAAAATTGAAAAATAAGAGCAAAACCTCAGAAAATAACAACTTCAAAAACCATGTTCAATTCGTCTTTACCTCCAGTTGTTTGTAAGAGGGTCCATGTTTTGTTTACGTTATTTGTGTTTGTTTCCGTAATAAGTGTTGGTGAATTGTTCATGTTTTTTACCTGTCTATTTTGTTTTATTCCTTCTATTGACTAGAGTAGATGGTTGTTAGCCACACAAGCAATATTATTTTGTGTATGAAAACATCAGATTACATTTTATGTTGTAGGAGATAGGGTATAGCTTTCTTTATTACTGTTCTTTTTGCTTTGTACTATTTAGTCAATCATATGTACTGCTGGTGCCCATTATGGGTGCATGTCAGGATAGTAATGAGGACATTCAATTGATAATTCCGGCTTGCATTGTATCAGAATTTCAAGCATTGAAGTTACAAAATTATATACACAACATCCATTGTTCTCCATCGCGTATACGTGTCATTTGGGGGAGGGGGTCCCAAGAATGAAAAAAATCCATAAATTGCAAGCTTCGATGGAGTGGTTTGAAATTAAGAATAAGAATATTTCAAAGTTGTATTGATATATGATTTTGATTCTTAACACAATGTAGTACAGTCAAACCTGTCAATGTGGTCACCTCTATTAAGCAGTCACTTGTATTAAAAGGTCACCTTTTTCTTGTCCTGTTATAGAACATTCCATATGAATTGAACCTCTTTAAAGAGGTCACCTGTCTTATAAGACCACTTAATCATTGTCCCAACGGTGATCTCTTTATATAGCTTTGACTGTATTTGACTATTTGGCAATAATACTTTGACTCACCGATTATGCCTAGTCCCAAATTGCCATCACCCCCACCACCAATTCCTCCAAAGTCTGTATTGAAGTCTGGGAAGTTTTGTATTCCATCTGGGTCGATTATGGCTGCCGTTGGTGACACGACAACAAGAAGCAAAAATACCACAGGAATGACCATTTTCCTGACATAAAAAGAAGTGAATTACTACTATTTGTCAAAGACAGATCATGTGAATAAACGTTAAAGAATACCGAAGGGACAATCAAAATGGACAATCCAGAGAAACTGGCAACATCGAATAAACAAGACGAAGACAAACAAAACAAAAATACAACACACTATGTTTTTAAAGACACATTTATGACCGTTGCTTCTACATGTGTGTTGTTTCAAAAGCGCACACTATTAAAGTAACATTGTTCACTGGTTACAATTTTCGCGGTTTCTGGTTTAGATGCATCATATTCCCAAACAATGTCAACATGTAACACGTAAATTCTCTCAGGTACGTAGCTGTGGAAGCATATCTCTCGTGCATTTACTTTTAAGTTTTTATAGTCACCAACAAAAATGAGCAAAAGAGCTGTGGTTCCGTCGCTAAAACACGTTGCTACAATTAAAGATACCCCGATTGATCAACTAGTAATTAAGTCATTCTTTTTCAATCTTTTAAATTTCTTAGATATACTTTTTATGTTGTGATACGATGATTTGATTGTTATGATTCCCCAAAATCGGGTGTTATTGTCGACCATTACTGTAGGCCCTATTACAATTCCTGAGTTTTAAGGTTCTCATCGATTCCGTGAAATGCATAAGCAAGTCAAAGTACAGACAAAACAGCGGCCAAAAGACAAACAATGATGTATACAAAATACTGCACATAAAACCAAAGATTGAGAAACACGAATCCCACATAAGAAACGGATGTGAACTCAGCTGCCCCGGAAGGGTAAGTAGTTCTTACTCGACTGGTATAAAAGTAAGTTGATACATCTATTCCTTTTATTCTTGCTAATATGCAAAAAGTACTCACCTTGCTCATGAATACACTTGAGATACCGGTATATTCCTATGCACAATTTCCACTGACTTGTGTCGTCCTCATTAACGTTTGATTGATTTGAGAACTTAAAATATGATCTAAAAGACATGGTTTTGTCTGTACTGAAGTTACATATCAAAATTTAATATAGAGATAGGGCTAAAATTGACATAATCATCTACCAATAAAGACCTGAATTGATGGCCATTGTATAACTGGTTGTCACTATATTTTTTTTGTAATTCTTCCTTTATGGAGAACAAGAAACTAAAACAGAATCATGTATAATGTACATTAATAAGTCTATTAAGACTTGGAGACGTGGAAATAACTTTTGTCGATTTTCTAAGAAATTATACTTACACCTTCGCGTAGATATCTCAGCTAGATGGTATCATATCAGATTTTTTTTCTTGGTTTAAATACAGCCCCATAAACTGCGACTAATCCAATCATATTTCAGGTAACAGGACGTTTTTCTGGTTGAATAGTTCCAAGTTGTCATACCTAGAAAAAAATGATTGATATTAAGAAATGTACTCGTAGTTCATCAACACTATCTTGTAAACTAACAAAATAAATCATGATATTTATATTTTTACACGCTTTTTGCTATAAAACATAACTTGGTTTTTCACATTCTGTATTAACCACACCAAGATGGTGGATCCAGTGATGATGTTGGTTGTGGATTGATGTGGAATATGATGTGAAAACGCCACAATTGTTACATTAATATGTTTTAATGGATTTTATTAAGAAAATGTCGAAATTGTCCAGTATATCTGATATTTATTCTTTTTTTTTTTTTTTTTTTTTTAGGTACAATCCACGTCGATATCGTTTCGGTATTCTCTGGATTTATTGAGATAGACATAACAACAACTATTGTCCCAAGAAATTGTGCCTCATTTTTGTCATCGTTGCCAGTTTCTCTGGATTGTCATTTTTTTGATTGCCCCTTCTGTGTTCTCTAATGTTTATTTGGTAAAAGATGACTGTTTCTATTTTAGTTTCAAGTTATACTTGTGAAAACGATGTATCACTTGTATAAGTTGGTCATGTGTTTTTGAAAATCTGTCCCAAGTACAATAACATAATCTACATATGTTAAACATTCTACCCATGTTAAACATTCTACCCATGTTAAACATTCTACCCATGTTAAACATTCTACCCATGTTAAACATTCTACCCATGATAAACATTCTACCCTTGTTAATCATTCTACCCATGTTAAACATTCTACCCTTGTTAAGCATTCTCCCCATGTCAAACATTCTACCCATGTTAAACATTCTACCCATGTTAATCATTCTACCCATGTTAATCATTCTACATATGTTAAACATTCTATCCATGTTAATCATTCTACCCATGTTAATCATTCTACATATGTGAAACATTCTACCCATGTTAAACATTCTACCCATGTTAATCATTCTATATATGTTTAACATTCTACCCATGTTAATCATTCTACCCATGTTAAAAATTCCACCCATGTTAAACATTCTACCCATGTTAATCAATGTTAGACCAGTTTTAGTATTCTGCTGATACAAAAGCTGTGATATTACATAATCAAATGGAAAGTTGTGGTCTTCAAGAAGGCCATATTTGGTAATGAACGATTTTGTATTTAAGCTTATCGTCTACCCCTACTTGGCAATTGGATAATTTGGTGCCTATCACCACTAAAGGTGTCCGTTCGAATGCCGCTCATGGCGAAGTGTACTAAAGTTTGTCGATGGTTTGCTACAGGTCGGTGGTTTTCGCCGGGTACTCCAGTTTCCTCCACTAATAAAACTGACCGCCATGATATAACTGAAATATTGTTGAAATTCGTTAAATGCCATAGCCCTAACCCCTACTTGTTAAAATCCAGAAGCCATGTCTAATGCACCCATGAAGGTACTTCCTTTTATTATAGGTCTCAATATTAGGTCATGAAATTGTATCTTTACTAGTTACTTTATCTAGGCTCTAAAATCAATGCAATAAATGAGACTTCCATCTTTCTTTCCCACAAGGAATGTGGGTGAGGCAAATTCTGATGTTGATTGTTGTATGTACCACCTATCCCGCAAGGGATGTGGGTGAGGCAAATTCTGATGTTGATTGTTGTATGTACCACCTTTTCCGCAAGGAATGTTGGTGAGGCCAATTCTGATGTTGATTGTTGTATGTACCACCTTTCCCGCAAGAAATGTGGGTGAGGCCAATTCTGATGTTGATTGTTGTATGTACCACCTTTCCTGCAAAGAATGTGGGTGAGGCCAATTCTGATGTTGATTGTTGTATGTACCAACTTTCCCGCAAGGAATGTGGGTGAGGCCAATTCTGATGTTGAGTGTTGTATGTACCACCTTTCTAGCAAGGAATGTAGGTGAGGCCAATTCTGATGTTGATTGTTGTATGTACCACCATTCCCGCAAGGAATGTGGGTGAGGCCAATTCTGATGTTGATTGTTGTATGTACCACCTTTCCCGCAAGGAATGTGGGTGAGGCCAATTCTGATGTTGATTGTTGTATGTACCACCTTTCTAACATCTCTGTTATGTGTGTTTCTTCTTCTTTTTCTACGACTTAAGGAGTCTTTCGCACTCGTTGCATTCTTTATCTGATTTGTGCAGCACTTCCTGTATCAATAGTGTTTGATGTTACAGTTAATATATTCAATATCCAGCCCATTCTTGGCTATCCTGCATAAGCCACGGATACCGACCACCAACGCCGACTCAACAACGACAGGTTCGTTTCAAGTAAAAAGCCAGAAGGAAACAGACGGAGCACTAGTCTCTGTGAACGTAATCTGTCCACAATACCTACAGCAGGTAACCGGTCGTTAAAACCTCAATAACTAACATCCTTGGCAAACACTTCTTGGACATTTGAAATAACCTGCTAATTGATTCGTCAATGGTCAGGCTTTGATTGTACTCATAAAATGATGTGTTGTCTCATATATGTGTGCCATCAGTAATTGTTTCTGCTTCCACATCTAAACCAAAGAGGAGATTTTTTCAGAGAGAAATAAATTTATCAGTAGTATTCTTTAAATAAATTTAACTTTCTTTGTTTCTGTTCTTCAATCAGTTTTGTCGAGTGTGGTAGATCGTGGGTTCGAGCACCGGTCGGGTCAAACCAAGAAGTATAAAATTGGTATTTGTTGCTTGTCCGCTAAGCACGCAGCATTAAGGAAAAGGAGTAAAGACTGGTTGGCTCGGAATCAGGATAATGTGTCAGAGTGGGCGACATGTTTATCGGTGAACTGTTGTTTGATTTAAACATATTTTATTGATAAATAACATATAAACCTTTGTTTCATATTACAATAAAACATAGGATTCAGAAACAAGCGTAACGCTTATATTAATCCGTTTCCTGGACTGTTGTTTCAGTGAGCTAGCACTATAAAAATCCAACAAAGTGTGTTGGTCTAGTACAAAGCGGACCTCATCATTATTTCATTGAAAATTAACTTGTTTTCGGCATGATATAGTCGAAAAATTGCTGAGTTGACGTTAAACAACAATCACTCACTCACTCAATTAGCTTGGTGATATCAAACACGAAAGGTACCTTGTTGGTTGAATCACAATGTCTTCTTCTTGTCCGATATTTGTGTTCGCTCTATAAATATTCAGTCTGTTGTTGTCGGTCTTCGCGAAAACCCATTCTATCTCTTTGTCATTCAACCGGATCGAATAGGAACCGATGTCACATTTTACTTTGCAATGTTCTAAGAAATCGAAGCCTTATAAAGAATTAAGCAAGTTATGTCTGCTAATATGAGTCACTATTTGGTGTTTGGCTTGTCTACTTTTTGTGCTGTATTTCCTGAAATTTCAGACACATAGTTTCAGATAAAAATAGCTTTGGTTTCAGTCTTTAAAACGTCGGTGTTAATTACTGAAACTTGTGCTGCTGTATCTATCACTGCATCCAATTATAAATTGTTGACCTTGACTGATATAGATAATATTTTGAGGTCTGTTTGTCGTAATACATTATGACTTCTACAATTCAACGTCGTGGTCGTGATCGTATGGTAGTTGGACTTACAATTACCTAAGCAAACGGTGATTATCACTACTAACGTTGTAAGTTCGAATTCTAGTCATGACGAGGTGTACTCGATACAACATTATGTGATAAAATTTGCCAATGACTTGTGGCAGATCGGTGGTTTTCTCCAGGTACTCCGGTTTCCTCCACCAATAAAACTGACCACCACGATATACCTGAAATATTGGTGAAAGTGGCGTTAAACACCACAACCCTACCCCGGAACCAATAGTTCTTGAATACTGATGATGATGCTGTCAAACAACATGTATAATACAATGTCTGAGATTTCGAGATTTTCTTTTTCATCCACATTTAACTTACTTTCAATATGTTGTGTTAGTTTATTAGCACTGTTTTCATCCCATCCGTCAGTTGTAAATAACTTGGAATAAAATTGTATCTGTTCGTCAATTATTGAATCTATATCATATTTATACTTACCTTCTGTGTTTTTAATTCGATTCCACATTTTGTTTTCTCCCTGTTTTTTTCAAGTTCAAAGAAATATCGAGTTGACCTGACCTTGTTTCCGCCCATTTTATTCTTGAACGAATTTTTGCGGCTTCCGCTTTTTGTGTATAATATTTTTTTATTGTATTATCTAATTCTAGTATCTTACCTTTTATGATATCGCCGTCATCTGTACTAGATTTAAGATCTTCTAACTGTTTCTCAAATTTGTCAATGTCTTTTTTACTTTGACCTTTCTTTAATTGCTTACTTATTTGCATTGTTAAATATTTGATTTTAGTCTTTGTAACATCCCACCATTCTTGAATATTTCGGAACCTTCCTATCTCGTTCTTCCATATACCCCACCAAGTATTGAATGCTTTTGTAAATAGTTCACTAGTCAGGGGCGTAGCTAGAGCAAATAGAAGTATACGCATAATTTCGGCGAGGGGTCAGGGGCCGCTGAAGGCCCCCAGTGGGTCCAAGGCAAAGTCTTGGTGGGGCGGGGTCCAGGGGGCTTGCTCCTGGATTTGACCAAATTTACATACTTCAGAACCTGTTTGCGTGAGTGTGTTTTGTTCTGCCTACAGTTCACTATCTGTGTTTTATGGTCAGGTCGTATGTGCCGGAGGTGGATATAGAAAACACGTATTGAGGATATGACATATAATTCGTTATCTAGACAACATACTTAAATTAAAATGTTGAAGCGTTGACATTCCGGTGCGTAATCTAGACATTCCAGATCTGGAATCGGATAATTTTCAAGCTGATTTTTTTATGTGTACGCAATTGCGTTTTTGCGTATAGGGAGCTACGCCCCTGCTAGTTATAGTGTTAAAATTCATTGCCCAAATTCCGGGCCCCTCTTAACGTCATCTAATTTTAATTTAGTGTATACCAAGTCATGATCGCTGAATGGAAAGTGTTTTATATTAGTATCAAACACTTTACTACATAAACCATTTGAACATAAAATAAAATCAATACGTGATTTTGAATTCCCCCTTTGAAAAGAATTTGGGTTAAGCATTCTCCATGCATCATATAAATCATACCTAGTAATAAGATTGTGTAGTTCTATTTTGCCAATGTCGTCCGTCCGTCGATTGGGATATCTATCAATCTTTTTATCAAGAATACAATTAAAATCTCCCAAAACAATATTGTAATGATAAATACTATCATCTTCATGGTTGTAAGAAATATTTTGAAAAGAATAGAAAAATTGTTTTCCATCACTGCATAGATTTGGAGCATATATATTAAAAATATGAAAAACTTCATTTTCTGTGTTTATCTCACATGTCAGTAGTTTACCAGTCTTATCAGAAAATTTAAAATTAATATCACAAGAAAAATGTTTACTTAAAAAGATAGCCACGCCCCTCGATTCGCTTGATCCACATAACCATGCACTATTACCGCCCCCTTGTGCTTTCCATTCACTTTCCCACCGGTTAATATCAACCCCCGTACAATGTGTTTCCTGTAAACAAATACAATCATATTTGTTTGATACTAGCCAATTAAACACCAACTCACGTTTTCTATTATCTCGCAGTCCATTAACATTAATTGTGACAAGTTTCAAAAACATTATCTAAACTATTGTCTGGGTATTTATTCACATGTAACTGACTAATTTTACCTTGACAGTAAACACATTTTAACCTTTTCATCAGCTGTGAAAAAAAATCACATTGACCTTTAAGATGATACATTTTCATTTTAAAATTGAGACAATATTTCCAAAAACAATTATAAATATCGTCACTGGGTTCTTTTATATATACACATTTCAAATAATAATTCAATAAGCAATACAAATCATGCCAATACACATACATATAACATATATTACAGTTTAAAGAAAAACACGCCTGTTTAAAGGCTACAAATTGTAAAGAAGTGGACATTATTATGTACAATCAAAATAATAGCATATAATAACACATTCAAATAGTAATTACCGTCTGTTTATTTTTTATACTTGATTGTAGGTGGTTTTTGTTTTGTTTGTCTTTTTTTTGGAATAAGATAAAACAAAATATACAGTAAATATCAAATAAAGATACTGTTTCAATATTCAGTTGAGGATCCTATTTTCGAATGTTTTGTTTTTCTATCAGCAGATGACGGTGTCGTTGTTATGTCACTTAAGTTCCTTTTACGATCAGTATTTGTCAAATCAAATACGTCATTTGGTGCCTTGAGAAATTCACGGATTTTTTCCTGTACTTTTTTTGAACCTTCAAGACCGATATGTACGCCACTGTTATCATTTTTATCAAACATTGACTTAACAATCGCACGCTGATTGACGAAGTCACTGATTGTATCAATGCATTCAACTGTTGAATCTTTCATACACAGTTTACGGATAAACTTATTCACACTGGTAGTAGTCGCATTTAATATATTTGTGTTACTGTCAGTCCCTTTTCGTGGAAATATATCACAAATACCAACCAAAGAGTCGGGAAAGTGACTTTTTACCTTCGCAATAGCTTGTGTCAATAATACATTCACTTGATCACTGTCATCTTTACATTTGCTCACATCATTTGTTCCCAAACACATAACAACTTTATTAACTATGCTGTTTGTATTTTTTAATTTTGAAAATGCCCTGTCAATGCATTGATCAATGGTGTTTAGAGTTGCGCCAGATATAGATGCGTTTATAAAGTTGTCATCAAATGCGCCAATTCGTACACCATTTGATGCATCTAACAGTATATTAACAGTACTGACTGTACGTGTGTCTTTGTTATCACCAGGTTTATTGTCTACATTTTCTGTTTGTGATGTTTGTTGTGCGTCTTGTTCAGTCGTTTTCCTACCCTCAATAATTTCAGGGGCATAACTGCCAAAATTTTCACGTGCTTGATTCGTTTCATATAGCTCACAATCTCGCCTTATATGCCCTTCCTGTTTACAAAATGAAGAAGTTGGTGCACTTACACACTCTCTAGCTAAATGCCCCAGGTCGTTACAATTATAGCATCGCTTTTGCCATATTGGTTTCTGTCTACATGCGTAGGATGGGTGGTTGGTTTGTTTACAGTGTAAGCATTGAATTCGGTTATTGTCTGCGAATAACCTAACATCAAATCGGCCAAAGTCAGTTCTATTGGGCAAAGTCAGGGCACAGTTTATGATTTGGAGATACCTTGAACCGCTCTCTATATTTGTACCTTTAATGTACCCTCTACGTACTGATCCTGGTATAACTTCTCCATACTTCAACATTTGTGTGGCAATATAACAGTCGCTTACCTCATAGGGAGCATCTTTGATTGTTACATTTGTGATTGTTTTTTCAACGTCTAGAAAGTTAACTGACCTGTTTTTTAGTGCTATTCCACCTGATATTAATTTTTCCTTCGTATTCAAATCCTTCACTGAAATTATACAGTCTGTTTCCGTGAATTGCACAGAACCGACATTGTCTAATTCTACCTTTTTCTCAACTTCACTCAAAATCTCTTCATGAGTAATCCCCTTGAAAAATCTAGTGTTGAAGTGAATGGATAAATGTCTTTGTACTTTAGCCATTTTTTTTCCGTGAGTAGATTTCAAGATGTCATATCAGAATTGTTGATAATACATTTAATTCAGGAAAAATTTACTGTTAACATTTTTCCTAACATAAATTAGATTATATTCTGTGAATATCCAGAAAAATTCGAGTCCAAAATGAATCCCAAAAACTAATAAATATCGTAATTTTCGGAGCTCGAAAAAACTCACTACTTCATAACAAAGGGACGTAAATACATTTTCAATATTACCGTCTACATACAAATACATATCAGAATGTGAAGAAAATGTCTTCCTCGTTTCTAATAAGATACGTTAATTTACATTAAATGATACAAACTAAAAGTATAAATTAGTTTGTGTTACCATGTTTGAAATGAAGAGTGATAGTACGACCTTTGTATTAATTTGTAAAAATTGTTAATCTTAAAAAAAAACAAAAAAACTTTGTGTTGAATTTATCTGATAATTTGATGTTCAATACATATGATGCTGTCATAAAATCTACTGTCACATGGTAAAACTCCACTGAATATCAACCAAACATTTTATCAAGTGGAAAAGTAATATTATAGTTTATATATTTTACATATTGTTGGTTGTAGAGGTTTAGTACTTATTGTATATGTTTAGTGCTATTAAAATGCATAATGCGAAAGGAATGATGGAGTTTGACACTTGGTGTTGTTTATAATTTTTGTAATTTCTAATTACCTTGAACAGAATTTGAATTCCTAATTACAATGTGCAATGCTTTTTTAGACTTCAGTATTGTTTTATTTGGGGTGGGGGGGTAACTTATAAAACTTATAATGATATACAAAAAGAAAGCTTTAAAATAACCAATATTAATGTGTGGCCAATTGTTTCCTATACACTTAACATTTTCATATCAGAATAGCCAGTTTAGCATTGTTATTGTTGTTAATGTTTTTTCATGGATAGATTTTAAAATCTATTATGATTTTTTTTATTTTATATATCGTAGCATAATACAGACAGTATTTCATTAAGGATTTTTGTTCTGTCTGATATGTGATAGTAGTATATGGGTACAGTTCAAGCCATATTTGTGGAGGATCCATGGGAGGATCTGGCCATTGCGCATGACGTGACCCGCCCTACCGGAAGTGACGTCAGTCACGTGACCGGCCCCGATCGGAAGTGACGTCAGAAGTGACGTCATTTCCCCCCGTTTTTTCTTCAGTGACGTCATTTTCCCGCGTTGTTTCTTTTGTGACGTCATTTTTTCCTTACTACAGTAGTAGTACCATGGATACCGAAGGTCACCCAAGGGGTGTGCGCAACCGGTTTCTCCGCCCCACTGGGGACTTTTGACCGGAAATCACGTACCCGTTAAAAAAAAAAAAATGACAAAATAAAAAAAATAAAACGAAAAA
>MJUT01038449.1:3557-22624 GCA_002080005.1 Gigantidas platifrons | reverse complement strand
TTTTTCGTTTTATTTTTTGTATTTTGTCATTTTTTTTACGGGTACGTGATTTCAGGTCAAAAGTCCCCAGTGGGGCGGAGAAACCGGTTGCGCACACCCCCTTGGGTGACCTTCGGTATCCATACATAGCACTTCATGTCACCCAGAGTCTACAAAGCGTGCTATTCCGTACGGTTTAGGAGTGCGAATTAAGCGTATTTGCTCCGACGAAAAACAGTACAAAAAGAGGAGAGAAGTAGTTTGCAGTCAACTTTCAAAACGAGGTTACAAATCTGATATTGTGGAATCTCAACTTAGACGTGTAGACAACAAATGCCGGGCAGATTTATTAAAATACAAGAATAAAACTAGTAACATCGACCGTGTGCCGCTTGTTTTAACATTCAATTCGCGCTTCCGAATGTTTCCAAAATTCTTCAAAAACGACATAAAACTTTACAGAATTCTGATAAACTCAAAAACGTTTTCCCGAATACGTCAATTTTGTCATTCCGAAGGGATACTAATCTACAGGACATTCTTATGCATAAGAAGCACAACAATATGTTTTTTAGAAAGCCTAATAAAAGTGATCCTTGCGGTAAAAATTGTGCGCTTTGTCTATATTTACAAGATACAGATAAATTTCATGATACTAACGGAAAACAGTATTCAGTGCGCAATTACATTAATTGCAAATCCGTTAACGTAGTTTATGCCATATTTTGCATCAAATGTGACAAAATCGTATATGTGGGAAAAACTGGTGACACTCTTTACCAAAGACAAATTTTTAATTTTTCGCTAATTAGAAGACAATCCGATGATCCCGTTGCGAAAAATTTTTACACAGACAATCACACAGTTGAACATTTTGAAGTTATTGGTTTATAAAAACTTTATCAAGATGATTTTTATAGAAGAAACAGGGAAAACTTATGGAAAAAGAAATTAAATACTTTTAAGCCGTATGGCATTAATACTAAGGAAACATGAATGCTTCTGTACATACAAGAACAGACGTTTGTCTTAGATTAATTTTATAAGTGAATATTTCATATTTAATGTGTGGTTTTTCATACTTGTTTTTGCCGCCAGATTTTTTGCGGACGTGCATTGTTACGTTGACGTTTGTATTGTTTGTTTATGTAACGTTTCATTATTCTAGTAAACATGCTGACGCAGACTGGTTGCTCAGTCGAAAGCTCCAAGCATTCTTATAGTTTTTATTATAATTACAACTAAAGATTTTTCATATATATATATATATATATATATATATATATATGATAACGGTTGTCAGTGACTTCCGAAAGGTAGGTTGTATACTCTGGGACTCCGGTCTCCTCAAGCCAATCAAACTAACCGCCACGATATAGCTGAAATATCGTTTGAAAGTGGCGTTAAACACCATAATCATAGAAATAAGATTAGTGAATACTTTCCGTGGAATATTATTATACCATTATGTCATCTTTTTATCTGTGGTAATAAAATCTCTGATAATCCTGCAGCTGCTCCATTGCCACCTGTTACCTACATGCCACTCAGGCAAGGTATACTCGCTACAACATATGTGATAAAGTTTGTCGGTGACTTGCCGAAGGTTCATGGTTTTCTTCGGGTACTCTGGTTTCTTCCAGTAATAATATTCCAACGGGAAAAGCTGACCCCATGGTGTCAATAATTGTACTATAAATTTGGCTATTATTATTCTTAATTTACTGCTTTTGGTTGCTGTTCTCAATTGATATCTGTTATTATATGAACTGTTATTAATTTTTTTTTAAGTAAGCAATGTTGGGTCCAAAAAAATATTGACTTGCAACTTATATTTTTACAACATTACCATTCTTAAGCGAAAACATCAAGTCTCTTATATTTATGTTATAACCTTATCAATCAGATCTGAACATCAAGGTGCCAGTATATCAAACATGGTTAATATTTAAATGTAATGATTTGTCTAAACTACCATGACATGGAAATATTAAGATGATATATGTTTGTTGAATGCAGTAAGGAGGTAAATTCAACATGGCTACAAACAGTAGCCTATAGTGAATAACATTTACATCTTGACAATTTTTCTATTTAACCAAATGTTTTCTTAGTGTTGTTGCTTTGGTGTTGATTCATCACAAACATGGCTGCTACATGTAAAGGGCTAGCATCTTCGCTAGCCAAGGGCTACGATTCGGGTCCCCCTTTTCTTCACCCTTGGCGGATCTAGAATACATTTTGAAATTCGCGCGCAATGCCACCTGGTGGTTTATCGAAGTTGCGCCCCTTAGATAGTCGTCATCGCCAGCCAATCAGAATCGTTTGGAGAGTTGAAAATGGCAGCGCCCAGTGAAGAAAAACGTATTTGTGATAATATAATTAGGAAGCACTTACTGTCAACCAAATAAAAAGTTTCAAAGCTTTGGCAGACGGGAAAGATGTTTTCATTGGAACCAAAACGGGAAGTTTACATTTCGTCGATAACATGTGCTCCGTGTAAAACGTCTTCTGATTGGATACATGCACTGTTAGCCGTAATCAATGAAATATTAAAGCGCGAATCCTCAAAATGTATTCTAGATCCGCCAATGGTGAAGAGAAGGGGGACCAGAATCGTAACCCTTGGCTAGCGAAGATGAAGGGCTAGTTGAACAGCTATGCAGATGTCTCATGTTGTCAAAGCCTAAATCTTGTTTCCAACACCCCTTTTTTTAATTTCAAGGTTTTCACATTGAGATTGAAAGATTACCACGGCTCTCAGTACTTTCAGTACTTTGATTTTTATTCTGGTGTTGCTATTTTACATGTGGTCACACAGCAATCAGTTAAATTCATATGCAATGCAAAATTTCGAACTGAGAAAATAAATAATAACCACTTGAATTAACAGCTTATCAATCATATGTAAAATCATTATTGTCGGCACAAAATGAAAATCTGGCGTTCGTCCTATAAATATGTAGCTTTTCTTTAATTTGTTTAAGTATTAGATTTGGTGATTTATCGCGTTCATTTACATCGATTCCCTTTCTTACTAATTCAGCAATACCACTCGGCAAATGTAGTATTAAAGCAAGGACGTACGTCCTTGATTTAAGTAATATGAAAGGCAAATATCGTTGAATTTTTGGATTAAATATGTTCACTTACAATGTAATATGTCACTTAATTTTAACTAAAATCAACTGCATAACATTACAAATCCGCTCAAAAGCAGATTTTAAGAGCAAATCGCAAAATATTTGACAGCAGATAATTCTGTTGTCCCGTACAGTAATGCATTTAGAATATGCGCGTGACCCCAGATTTGAACTCTTTCGGGGAGATTATCGCTCATGCGCAATGTTCAGTTGATGAAAAAATATATATATTCCGTGTGTACCACATAAGAATAATTGCAAAAAATAAATTGGTTCACACGACATGAAACAGACAGATTCCTCAATAATCATTATCAGGAATGTGTGCGTGCTTACCTCAGCATCCATGATTGTTTATCTTTTCTTCACGAGGTCATGATCGGCAATCATCGGAACAAAACAACAGAAGGTTAATCGGTTTCCACAACAATGGCGAGAACGATAAACATGAAGACGGATTTGCAGATTTCTAGTTGTAAGGAACATATTTCAACATGCATAAATAGCTTAGTAAAGGTACCGCCGTATTCCAAATTGAATTTCCAGGGAAATATTTTCTTCACCCAAAACTGGTGTAATATTACTTTAAACCAATCTAGGTAAATACTGTATAGATAATTTAATTGTTGTTTAATGTCAATGGAGAAAGCAGTATTTCCGCTTTTTTCGTGATGAGAACAAGGTAACATTGATTGAATATTGCCTTCTCTAATGTGAAGAAGAGGTTAAATATGTCAAAGGGTTAATCAGAATTCGTAAATCGAGGAAGGACAGAAAACACAATGGTAGAAAAAGGACAAACAACTATCTACAAAACATAACGCAGAAAACTAAAGATCGACCAACATGAACCCCACTAAAATCTGGGGTGAACTCATGTGTTCCGGAATGGTAAGCAGTTCCTGCTCCAATGGTGGCACCCGCAATTGGCTGTATAAACAAAGTCGTGATAAATTCCCGATATAATTTACTTCTAACGTGTGTATTGTCGGACATCATTTCGAAGTAATTTCGGGGCGTTGTGATCGGATGGTAGTTGGATTTACAACTTCCTGTGTAATCAGTGCCTATCACCACTAAAGTTGAGAATTCGAACCCCGCTCATGGCGCTGTATACTCGATACAACATTATGTAATACAGTTTGTCAGTGACTTGCGACAGATCGGTGGTTTTTTCCGGGTCCTCCGGTTTCCTCCACCAATAGAACTGACCAACGCGATATAACTGAAATATTATTGAAAGTGGCGTTAAGTACAATAAACGAAACCTAACCGGAAGTAATTTGATATATTAATACATGACCGTTATGCATGCAAACAATTAAATGTTCAGTTTGTTTCCTTACAGAAACAGATGCATGAACTTTCTCGATCAAGCACTTGATGCGCATGCGTGGAGGAAAGACGTCCTGTTTTTGACAGAGCGATTTCAAAGCGAATCTCGCATTACAAAATCCATTTTTCATGATAATTTTTTCATATTTTTGAATAACTTCAGTCACATTTTCATATCCTATCAAACCAAACGTGTACATTGTATTTATATCACCAAAACCAATCCGTTCTAATGCAGCCAGAAAAAGTCGCATGATCACACGTGCATCGACACATGACTTGAAACAAAAACAAAAAAAAGTATCAACATCCGATCAAATTTAGTAAATAGAGGTACTATCATCTATACCTTACTTTATACCCACCTGTTAACTAACAAGGCTATTTCTGATTACCTGTGCCCTTTGGTAGCCGATCACACTCTTGACTCCAGCACATCAGAATTCATGTATACTATAGTATTTATCTCATATTAATATTTATTCATAATGAAACTAAACTGTACTATCTTGATAATTTTATGTATTTTACTTGTTTGCCAACATGCAAAACTCAAATTAAACACTAACAAGAATGTAACTGCGCCAACATGTAAATTCCAAAGCCATTTCACAAGTGTTGTTGGTTTAGCACTGAAAGTGAACAAAAGTAGACCTGTTCAAAAGTATTTATTCATACTTCTGCTAGCAAATGCATTTGATACAGAAACAAATCCTGGACCAAGGGCACCTAAAATTCCATGTGGTGCCTGTACAAAAGTGGTCACATGGAAACATAAAGTTATTTGTTGTGATAGTTGTGATGCTTGGTTCCACATTAACTGCCAAGGTATCCATTCAAATGCTTACAGATTCTTGGATGCAAGTAATAAATATATCATGGGAATGTATACAGTGCGGAATGCCAAATTTTTCAACGTCGCTATTTAACTCGAAATATTCAATTGAACTAGAAACTCGGTACTCAAACCTTAACAACTGCTCTGAATTGAGCAGCACTGGTTTACCAAAAGCAACATCATCTCCAAATAAAGAAACGAAATTGAAGTCAGATAAAAATTAACATAATAAAAAAATTGGAAATCAGGTACGCAAACCTATCAAAATTATAAATATAAATTCTCAATCCATCTGTAATATAAAAAAAAACAAGAAAAAAAACCCAGACCTTCTAGAAATTATTAACTCAGTTAAACCAGATATCATTATAGGGACTGAAACTTGGTTAGATAAGTCAATACCATCTTCAGACTACTTTCCAAATAACATGTACAACATCTATAGAAATGACAGACCACCAAACACAAAAGATAAAAGCCATGGTGGCGTATTATTAGCCATCGCAAAAGATTTCATTAGCTCGGAAATAACAGAGCTAAAACAAACTGTGAAATAGAATGGGCTGAAATCAACATCACTGGTACAAAAAAGATCTGCGTAGCCAGTTATTACCACCCACCATCAGATGCTGGCACATCACTTGATCAGCTCAATATCTCATTAAGTAGATTAGACAAAGCAAATTCTTCAAACATATGGGTTGGGGGAGACTTTAATTTAGGTAACATAGACTGGTCAATTCCTTCATTCATAACTGGAAAACCAGATGCAAAACAACACCACCAACTGCTTGATATAATTGCAGACCATAACTTACATCAAGTAACTGACAAATCAACACGAAATGAGAGAATATTAGACCTTCTACTCATGAACAATCCATCAAATCTTAATAAATTATGCACTCTCCCTCCAATTGGGCTAGCAGACCATGACATCGTCTATGCTGAAATTGACACATCGTTAAAAAGAATCAGAGAAACACCAAGAAATGTAATGAAATAAAAGGAAGCAAATTGGGATCAAATTAAAAAAGATCTGGAAAATACTTTAACAACCATAAATAACATATATGAAAAGAGTGATACAAACATACACTGAAACATATTTAAAAATGACATAATTAATTCTACAGAATCAAACATCCCATATAAGCTATTTACCAACAAACAAAGACTTCCCTGGATAAACAACAATTTACCAAACTTATATATAAAAAGAACAAATACTACAGGAAGAAAAACCAAAATCCTTCAATATATAAAAAAAAACAAAAAAAACTGAAACATATAGTACAAAAAGAACAACACAAAGCTTAGTGGAAATATATTGAGAACATCATATTTGACCTACCCATTAAAGACTCTGATCAACATCAGTACTCAGATTATAAACCAAAAACACTTTTTAACTACTTCAAAAGCATTAGAAAGGACAACTCGAGCATAAGCCCACTGAAAAAGAAGGTGTACTCTATACTGATACAGTAGAAAAAATGAACATTCTTAACCACCAGTTCCAATCAGTATTTACACACGATCCACCACATGCCATACCTGACAAAGGACCTAGTCCTCATCCTATAATGGAACAAATACATATAAACAATAAAGGTGTACTGAACATCTTAAACAGCCTTAACCCTTACAAAGCATGAGGTCCAGATAACATAAACAGTAGAGTGATGAAAGACCTAAAAAATCAGTTGCTCCAATCTTGACCACAATATATACAAAATATAAACTGGCACCATACCCAAAGACTGGAAACACACAAATGTTGCACCAGCATTAAAAAAGGGTGAAAGATACAAAGCAGAAAATTACCGACTAATATCATTAACATGCATCTGCTGTAAACTGATGGAACATATAATAACTAGCAACATAATGAAACATCTCGACTCAAAAAATAGTTTATATGATTTACAACATGGTTTCATAAAAGAAAGATCACGTGAGTCGCAACTCCTTCAGTTCATACAAAAATTAAATGCCAACAATAACAAAAATATACAAATAGACTTGATTATTATGGATTTTGCCAAAGCATTCGATAAAGTTTCCCACCGTAGATTATTATACAAACTGAAATATTACGAAATACAAACCCATACTCTAAACTGTACAAATTAGTAGAATGTACAATGTACTCTGAATCTGGTCTTGTCCCTTCATCGTTGTTTCAAAACCATGTGCTAACGGGAGTGACGTCATTAGAAGTATACGTCAGTGACGTAATTGGACGTCGATTTGAGAAAGTGAAAAACGGCCATATATTTGAGGATTGGACGTCGATTAGAGGCTGGACGTCGATCTGAGTCTTACAAATATAATCTGTACTGTTTCGTCATAGGATCCCTGCTGGGCTATGATATGACTTGACTCTTTCAAAAACGTGTTTTCCGTCAGTTATCTAAAAGACAGTAGCTCATCTTTTTAGTTTTTTGTGTTGTTAATGTGTCTTTACGTTCTTAGTTCCGTGTTGTGATGCCCGTTACGATTTCCGCATAATAACGATGTTCAGTTCGTCTTTACCTCCAGTTGTCTTATTTACGTTATTTCTGTTTGCCTGCATAAAGTGGTGTCCAACACATACTGTGTTGTGTTTTGTTGTGTTTTGTTTTTCTTCGTCTTGTGTACACTATGTTGCCAGTTTCAGTGGATTTTACTTTTTTGATTGCCCCTTCGGTGTTTTCTAACGTTTATGTACCTCAGTAAGCAGTATTCCCTTTTAATACTACCACGGCAATCATTAGGTCGCTTAATCTTGCCAGGAGGCATCTGAGGGTCACGAAGAAGTGTTGTATCTATTTGAAGCGATTGCCGACCTGGCCTCTGATTAGCAGAAACATTTTAGACTCCCTCTCTAGAAATTCAGTAACCAGACTTGCCAGAAACGTTCGTCAAAGGTCTGCACTAAATGGTGTTGCTTTTCAGAGCGATTCGACATCCAAAATGGACATCCGACCTCTTATTTGATCACAAAAACTGCATGTCAAGACCCCAGACTTTACAGAAACGTTCCTATAGAGGATCCTATGTCTTTCATAAAAGCTTATGCCAGCTGTATTGTCACATGGGATGAACCATAAATTAATTTATATCCATATCATTATCGGAATGGGTTTTCCTGAGAATTAATTTGAACAAAGAACGATAAGAGAAGCCGTAAATTGAAGGACAGACAACACAATGGTCTAAATTGGAATATTTCATAAGAATTACACATGAACAAAGAGAGGTAACTCTATCATAAATTGTAGGCAAGAAAAGTTAAAAGATCAGAAAGGGGTAATCAGAATCCGTTTATTGAAGAACAGACAACACAATGGCCAAAAGAAAAAGTACAATGGGACAAGCAACGATCTACAAAACATACACATTAAACTAAAGATCGAGTAAAAACCGGGGGTGAACTCAGGTGCTCCGGAAGGGTGAACAATTCCTGCTCCACTAGTAGCACCCGTCGTGTTAATCTAGTTACAATTCAGGTGACAAGTCACGAACAAAAGAGGATCGGGAAGTAATTAGGACAAGTAGAACATATCCGTTGTCATTTGTGACACATATATTCCGTAAAGGTTAACCACCTCAGGTGGTGACCGTAAACTTTCGATGTGATCGCTTCACTTTAACCAAGTTCCTTGGTTCAGTAGCTTTCTTGTTAGCAGAAACCCTCTATAAAAGAAATCCTGATAGGTGCTGCTGGAATGTTGTTACATTTAAATGGAAAGTTCACAATTTGAAAATTGGAATCATCTCTTTTGTCGTAAAGTTTCGAACCTCTATCAGTATTTGGATTGAATTCACATGTTCATGGGGTAAAGACCTTATAGACATAAGTAAGATGCCAATTCATTCACATTAATAGTCCTATAACACCTCTATTGGTGAGCTTTCTCAGGGATTCCATAGTAACAGGTGCTTGTTCACATAAAGAGAAATCGTCCGTTTATTGAATGACTACTACCGGTTAACAGTAATTTGATGATAACTTAAGTAAGAATTAAATCCAAGTGGTATGTTATTAATAATCAATAGCTGGTCTTTCAATTCATAGTTATGTTGCTAAGAAGAGTTTGAAGATATCAAAGGGGTAATACAAATCCGTAAAACGAAGGACAGACAACACAATGGCCAAACGAAGGACAGACAACACAATGGTCAAACGAAGGACAGACAACACAATTGTCAAACGAAGAACAGACAACACAATGGCCAAACGAAGAACAGACAACACAATGGCCAAACGAAGGACAGACAACACAATGGTCAAACGAAGGACAGACAACACAATGGCCAAGCGAAGGACAGACAACACAATGGCCAAACGAAGGACAGACAACACAATGGCCAAACGAAGAACAGACAACACAATGACCAAACGAAGGACAGACAACACAATGGTCAAACGAAGGACAGACAACACAATGGTCAAACGCAAAAGGATAAAAGGGTAAACGACGATCAACAAAAGACTACACATAAAACTAAAGATTGAGCAACATGAATCCTACTAAAAGCCAGGGGATAACTCAGATGCCTCAGAAGACTAAGCATTTCCTGATCCACTAATGGCACCCATCGTGTTACTCTAGATATCAAAAAGGATTGTGAATGGATTAAGACAAGTGGAACATATCCGTTGTCATTTGTGACACAGATATTCCGTAAAGGTTAACCAGCTCAGGTGGTGACCGTAAACTTTCGATGTGATGACTTCTACTTGACCAATAGGAACTCTTAGTTCAGTAGCTTCCTCGTAAGCTGCAAGGAAATCCTCATCGGAACCACGAGCTCTGGAAAGGAATATCGGATCACCAGAGAGCTTTATTGTCCATATGCAGGTGCTTCTGGAATGTTGCTACATATAAATGGAAAGTTCACAATGGGAAAATTGAAATCATCTCTTTTGTCGTAGTTTTGATTTTAACCGGTCATTACTGTCATTTTCGAGGTGTATGTCAAGATATGAAGCATGCCTAGCTCCATCTGTGGTATCATGTTATTCTTTTATTATTAACTTTTTACATATATTCCAGAAACGCGTCGTGCGCAGTAAATTAGATATCTACGTTTTTGCTATTGAAGTAAGGACAAACTTTCACTGATTTATGACACTAGATGTATCATCTATGCTCTGCACACGGAATATAAATGCTATAAAAACGTAGATATCAAATTTAGTGCGCATGACGTTAGTGATAAGTTCTGTTAGAGGCGCAATGATTTTCCCGGAGGGTATAAATACAGCATCGATTGAACGCTTTGGAATATTGTATGACTATTGTCCATTATATATCAATCCGAGCTAAATTGACCAAGTACAAGATACATATAACAATTCTCAGAGCCAACTATATCAACTTCATTATTTTAACAACAATGTTGGAATAAGATAATTGAGTCAAAGTCGATATCAGGGCGCTCGGATTCTTGTAAATACTTATCGTTCTACTAGCAAGAGGTCGCAATGTGTTATCTAGGCACAGGGACTTGCTCCCGGTCACTAAATGTGCCCCACTTACTTTTTTTACTGTCAATGTATTACCCACTTAAAAATCACAAGGGAGGACGCCATTACTAACCCTTCCTCGCTTCAACTCCTTCTATTTTTATTTCTCTTCAATTTCTCACCCTATCACTTGTATGGATCTTTTTATTAATCCATTTTGCATTGATTTGTCACATAATTTATCCTTTGGGCGCCTTAATACATATCCAATTATCGATCTAAACATCGAAAAGTTCAAATCCTACATTTCCTGGGATACAAAACGAGAGTTGAAATCATGCTGTTTTATCAGACGTTCGGAAATTTTCGGATCCTTTCATACAATGATAAAATAATGTCAACGTTTTGCATCCCAGGAAATGTAGGATTTGAATATTTCGATGTTTTTTTTTTTTTTTTTTTTTTTTTTTTTGGCCATTGAGTTGTCTCTCCTTCGTTTTACAGATTCTGATTACCCTTTTGGTATCTTTTGGCCATTGAGTTGTCTCTCCTTCATTTTACGGATTCTGATTACCCTTTTGGTATATTTTGGCCATTGAGTTGTCTCCCCTTCGTTTTACGGATTCTGATTACCCTTTTGGTATCTTCAAACTCTTCTTCTATTTATCTATGTTACGAAGGCCTCTGGTTTTGTATAGAAAGTATTTAACTAAGTGTTTTGTTTTTATATAAATTGATATTGTCTATGTTGTCATGACACATCGCTGACATCAAATAGTAAATACAAGGTGATTTATTGAAAAATGAAATCTTTTCCCAGTTATTGTCTGTTTTCTGTTGAAGATGTACAAACGCACTTAACTTCAGCCTGTACCTGCTGGACAAAAGCATGTGGTTCCATCCTATAAGGAAAGGTATATTCAATATAAAACTGGGTTATTACACTTGCAAAAGAAAAGTTGTAATTATTACTTATATTATATGACCTTATTGTTGTAGATTTGAAGGTTCTCTGTTACCATGATCTTATGTTAGTATGATTTATATATAGTTGTGCAATCAGTCCTTATCACTACTCTAAAAGTATGACTCCCAACATCCGCGCATGTCGGTGGTTTACATCGGGTACATCCGGTTTCTTCCACCATTAAATAAAACTGACCGTCACGATTTAACTGAAATATTCGTGAAAGTTGCATTTCTCACATAAATATATTATATCGAGTTTGCTGTCGTTTGAACCACCACAATATAACTGAAATATTGTTGACAGTGATGTTAAACACCATAAACCTAGCCTGCTGTTGTATGGTATCTAATTCGTCCTTTTGATTGATACTCTCGTCTGGTTTAGGTACTCTACGTTTATTCCTTATTTTCACTCAGCAATCAGAAATTAAGCGGCTACGTAAGTGTTCTCTACGTGTGAAAGTAGAATGCAAATTTTTACTTATAACTGGGTTAGCAATTTTGTTGAAAAAATCTTAAAAATCATAATTTTGAACTACATACATAATATATTTAAGAAAAAAAAATAAAAAAGGAGATATACAATTTAGTGCGCACGAAGCGTATCTGGAATAACCTTCATCAGGTACGTTACTGGAATAACCTTCTTCAGGTACGTTACTGGAATAACCTTCATCAGGTACGTTACTGGAATAATCTTCATCATGTATGTTACTGGAATAACCTTCATCAGGTACGTTACTGGAATAACCTTCATCAGATACGTTACTGGAATAACCTTCATCAGGTACGTTATTGGAATAACCTTCATCAGGTATGTTACTGGAATAACCTTCATCAGGTACGTTACTGGAATAACCTTCATCAGGTACGTTACTGGAATAACCTTCATCAGGTACGATCTGGAATAACCTTCATCAGGTACGATCTGGAATACCCTTCATCAGGTACGATCTGGAATAACCTTCATCAGGTACGTTACTGGAATAATCTTCATCAGGTACGTTACTGGAATAACCTCCATCAGGTACGTTACTGGAATAACCTTCATCAAGTACGATCTGGAATAACCTTCATCAGGTATGAACTGGAATATCCTTCATCAGTTACGATTTGGAATACCTTCATCAGGTACGTTACCGGAATAACCTTCATCAAGTACGATCTGAATAGCCTTCATGAGGTACGATCTGGAATAACCTTCATCAGGTACGTTACTGGAATAACCTTCATCAGGTACGATCTGGAATAACCTTCATCAGGTACGTTACTAGAATAACCTTCATCAAGTACGATCTGGAATACCCTTCATCAGGTACGATCTGGAATAACCTTCATCAGGTACGTTACTGGAATAACCTTCATCAAGTACTGGAATAACGTTCATCAAGTACGATCTGGAATAACCTTCATCAGGTACGATCTGGAATAATCTTCATCAGGTACGATTTGGAATACCCTTCATCACGTACGATCTGGAATAACCCTCATCAGGTACTATCTGGAATAACCTTCATCAGGTACGTTACTGGAATAACCTTTATTAGGTACGATCTGGAATAACCTTCATCAGGTACGATCAGGAATACCTTCATCAGGTACGATCTGGAATAACCTTCATCAGGTACGTTACTGGAATGACCTTCATCAGGTACGTTACTGGAATAACCTTCATCAGGTACGATTGGAGTAACCTTCATCAGGTACGATCTGGGATAACCTTCATCAGGTACGTTACTGGAATAACCTTCATCAAGTACTGGAATAACCTTCATCAGGTACGATCTGGAATAATCTTCATCAGGTACGATCTGGAATACCCTTCATCAGGTACGATCTGGAATAACCTTCATTAGGTACTATCTGGAATAACCTTCATCAGGTACGTTACTGGAATAACCTTTATCAGGTACGATCTGGAATAACCTTCATCAGGTACGATCTAGAATAACCTTCACCAGGTACGATCTGGAATAAACTTCATCAGGTACGATCTGGAATAACCTTCATCAAGTATGTTACTGGAATAACCTTCATAAGGTACGATCTGGAATAACCTTCATCAGGTACGATCTGGAATAACCTTCATCATCTGGAATAACCTTCATCAGGTACGATCTGGAATAACCTTCATCAGGTACGATCTGGAATAACCTTCATCAGGTACGTTACTGGAATAACCTTCATCATGTACGATCTGGAATAACCTTCATCAGGTACGATCTGGAATAACCTTCATCAGGTACGATCTGGAATACCCTTCATCAGGTTCGATCTGGAATAACCTTCATCAGGTACGATCTGGAATATCCTTCATCAGGTATGACCTGGGATACCCTTCATCAGGTACGATCTGGAATACCCTTCATCAGGTACGATCTGGAATACCTTCATCAGGTACGTTACTGGAATAACCTTCATCAAGTACGATCTGGAATAATCTTCATCAGATACGATCTGGAATACCCTTCATCAGGTACGATCTGGAATAACCTTCATCAGGTACTATCTGGAATAACCTTCATCAGGTACGTTACTAGAATAACCTTTATCAGGTACGATCTGGAATAACCTTCATCAGGTACGATCAGGAATACCTTCATCAGGTACGATCTGGAATAAGCTTCATCAGGTACGTTACTGGAATAACCTTCATCAGGTACGTTACTGGAATAACCTTCATCAAGTACGATCTGGAATAACCTTCACCAGGTACGATCTGGAATATCCTTCATCAAGTACGATCTGGAATACCTTCACCAGGTACGTTACTGGAATAACCTTCATCAAGTACGATCTGGAATAACTTTCATCAGGTACGATCTAGAATAACCTTCATCAGGTACGATCTGGAATAAACTTCATCAGGTACGATCTGGAATAACCTTCATCAAGTATCTTACTGGAATAACCTTCATCAAGTACGATCTGGAATAACCTTCATCAGGTACGATCTGGAATACCCTTCATTAGGTATGATCTGGAATAACCTTCATCAGGTACGTTTCTGGAATAACCTTCATCAGGTACGATCTGGAATAACCTTCATCAGGTACGATCTGGAATAACCTTCATCAGGTACGATCTGGAATACCTTCATCAGGTACGATCTGGAATAACCTTCATCAGGTAATATCTGGAATAACCTTCATCAGGTACGATCTGGAATAATCTTCATCATGTACGATCTGAAATAACCTTCATCAGGTACGATCTGGAATACCCTTCATCAGGTACGATCTGGAATAACCTTCATGAGGTAAGATCTGGAATAACCTTCATCAGGTACAATCTGGAATACCCTTCATCAGGTACGATCTGGAATAACCTTCATCAAGTACGTTACTGGAATAACCTTCATCAGGTACGTTACTGTAATAACCTTCATCAGGTACGTTACTGGAATAACCTTCATCAGGTAAGATCAAAGTCGAAAAGGTTGGAAAACCAAATCACTTAAACGTTTTGGGAGTAAGTAAACCAAAGGGCCTAAACAGGATCACCAAAATAGACCAAGGTCACCTATGTCTGAGGGAGGAGAACCTTAGTCTTAATACTAAAATCAATCAAATATTTTGTGATACTTACAAGACGAACTTCACAAACTACACCCTGTTGCATCATTGCACAAACAACATTTCCTGCAACACCCACTGCTAGTGTACCACAATCGTTAACTCCAACAGCTGAAAAAAATAATAAACTTTATGTAAGTTCGAGTTCGAGTAAGTGATTAACGCGAAGTTAGAAATGTCTTATTATCATACAGTGTATAGCATGACAGACAACAAATTACTTGATGACGATCTGATTTTATTGATTTTTTGTGTTTTAACGCCACTTTCAGCACTATTTCAGCTATATCATGGCTACCAGTTTTAGTGGTGGAAGAAGCTGGAGTACCCGGAGAGAACCACCGACCATGGGCAAGCAACTGGTAAACTTTATCACTTGCGGCTGCGAATCGATTGCACCCTTTTTGTAATTAACAAATCCGGGCGCGAACCCACGCGGTATTGGTGATAGGCTTGTATGAGTTGTTAGGTAATCCAACTCCCTAACTAATTGAGCCACCCGGGACCTACTTTATGACGACATGACAAGGACGTCTGCTTAGTAACAGAACAACACGTTGAGCTAGATTTGTCAAGTGCTAACTCATGGAAACGCAAATGCAAAATGAACAGCTATTGTTTTACCCAAGCGGAGATCGACATAATATTTTTCCGAAATCGTGTAGAACAAACCAACCCTTATATTCGAAGTACACATATTTTTAACTATTAACAGATTGTGAATTGTGATTCTAAACATTGGCAAGATTTAATCAGTTTGAATTTCAATAGATGGCAACATAACATCAGACACAATACATGAAGGATTACGTCAAGTAAACAGGAAGAGTAATGACAAGACTTAAAGTAAGTTAAGTAATGATACAGAGTCACGGCTTGATATACCGAAGCAAGTTAAGTAATGATACAGAGTCACGGCTAGCCTTACAGAAGTAAGTTAATAATGATACAGAGTCACGGCTGGATATACAGAAGTACATTTGTAAGTTAAGTAATGATACAGTGTCACGGCTAGATATACAGAAGTAAGTTAAGTAATGGTATAGAGTCACGGCTAGATATACAGAAGTAAATTAAGTAAGGATACAGAGTCACGACTAGATATACAGATGTAAGTTAAGTAATGATACAGAGTCACGGCTAGATATACAGAAGTAAGTTAAGTAATGATACACAGTCACGGATAGATATACAGAAGTAAGTTAAGTAATGATACAGAGTCACGACTGGATATACAGAAGTAATTTAAGTAATGATACAGAGTCACGGCTTGATATACCGAAGCAAGTTAAGTAATGATACAGAGTCACGGCTTGATTTACTGAAGTAACTTAAGTAATGATACAGAGTCTTGACTAGATATACAGAAGTAAGCTAAGTAATGATACAGAGTCACGGCTAGATATACAGAAGTAAGTTAAGTAATGATACAGAGTAACGGCTTGATCTACTGAAGTAAGTTAAGTAATGATACAGAGTCACGACTTGATATACAGAAATAAGTTAAGTAATGATACAGAGTCACGGCTTGATTTACTGAAGTAAGTTCAGTAATGATACACAATCACAGCTAGATATACTGAAGTAAGTTAAGTAATGATACAGAGTCACGGCTAGATATACTGAAGTAAGTTAAGTAATGATACAGAGTCACGGCTAGATTAAAAGAAGAAGTAAGTTAAGTAATGATACAGAGTCACGACTGGATATACAGAAGTAAGTTAAGTAATGATACAGTGTCACGGCTTGATATACCGAAGCAAGTTAAGTAATGATATAGAGTCACGGCTTGATTTACTGAAGTAAGTTAAGTAATGATACAGAGTCTCGACTAGATATACAGAAGTAAGCTAAGTAATGATACAGAGTCACGGCTAGATATACAGAAGTAAGTTCAGTAATGATACAGAGTAACGGCTTGATTTACTGAAGTAAGATAAGTAATGATACAGAGTCACGGCTAGATATACAGAAGTAAGTTAAGTAATGATACAGACTCACGGCTAGATTAAAAGAAGAAGTAAGTTAAGTAATGATACAGAGTCACTGCTAGGCTTACAGAAATAAATTAAGTAATGATATAGAGTCACGGCTTGATATACCGAAGTAAGTTAAGTAATGACACAGAGTCACGGCTTGATTTACCGAAGTAAGTTAAGTAATGATACAGAGTCACGACTAGATACACAGAAGTAAATTAAATAATGATAGAGAGTCACGACTAGATATACAGAAGTAAGTTAAGTAATGATACAGAGTCACGGCTAGATATACAGAAGTAAGTTAAGTAATGATACAGAGTCACTGCTAGGCTTACAGAAATAAATTAAGTAATGATATAGAGTCACGGCTTGATAACCGAAGTAAGTTAAGTAATGACACAGAGTCATGGATTGATTTACCGAAGTAAGTTAAGTAATGATACAGAGTCACGGCTTGATTTACAGAAGTAAGTTGAGTAATAACACAGAGTCACGGCTTGATTTACCGAAGTAAGTTAAGTAATGATACAGAGTAACGCTTGATTTACAGACGTAAATTATGTAATGATACAGAGTTACGGCTAGATATACAGAAGTAAGTTAAGTAATGATGCAGAGTCACGGCTAGATATACAGAAGTAAGTTAAGTAAGGATACAGAGTAACGGCTAGATATACTGAAGTACATTAAGTAATGATACAGAGTCTCGGCTTGATATACAGATGTACGTTAAGTAATGACACAGAGTCACGACTTGATTTCCTGAAGTAAGTTAAGTAATGATACAGAGTCACGACTAGATATACAGGAGTAAGTTAAGTAATGATACAGAGTTACGGCTAGATATACAGAAGTAAGTTAAGTAATGAAACAGTCACGGCTAGATATACAGAAGTAAGTTAAGAAATGACACAGATTCACGGCTAGATATACAGAAATAAGTTAAGTAATGATACAGAGTCACGGCTTGATTTACTGAAGTAAGTTCAGTAATGATACACAATCACAGCTAGATATACAGAAGTAAGTTAAGTAATGATACAGAGTCACAGTTTGATCTACCGAAGTAAGCTAAGTAACGATACAAAGTCACGGCTTGATTTACAGAAGTAAGTTGAGTAATAACACAGAGTCACGGCTTGATTTACCGAAGTAAGTTAAGTAATGATACAGAGTAACGGCTAGATATACTGAAGTACATTAAGTAATGATACAGAGTCTCGGCTTGATATACAGAAGTACGTTTAGTAATGACACAGAGTCACGACTTGATTTACTGAAGTAAGTTAAGTAATGATACAGAGTTACGGCTAGATATTCAGAAGTAAGTTAAGTAATGATACAGAGTAACGGCTAGATATACTGAAGTACATTAAGTAATGATACAGAGTCTCGGCTTGATATACAGAAGTACGTTAAGTAATGACACAGAGTCACGACTTGATTTACTGAAATAAGTTAAGTAATGATACAGAGTTACGGCTAGATATACAGAAGTAAGTTAAGTAATGATACAGAGTCACGACTAAATATACAGGAGTAAATTAAGTAATGATACACAGTTACGGCTAGATATACAGAAGTAAGTTAAGTAATGAAACAGGCACGGCTAGATATACAGAAGTAAGTTAAGTAATGACACAGATTCACGGCTAGATATACAGAAGTAAGTTAAGTAATGATATAGAGTCACGGCTAGATATACAGAAATAAGTAAAGTAATGATACAGAGTCACGGCTAGATATACAGAAATAAGTTAAGTAATGATACAGAGTCACGGCTAGATA
>MJUT01038434.1:42645-58443 GCA_002080005.1 Gigantidas platifrons | reverse complement strand
TTTCGTTTCTATGTAATGTTTCGTGGATTATTGTTTCACATTTTGTCCTTTCTCTTTTGGGTATTGGTCAGTACTTTATCAATTTACTGCTTCAGATTACCCTTTTGGTATCATCAAGTATTTCTTATCGGAGAGATCAGTCCGGAGTTCCAACTGTAAAATGGAATGACAGAAATAGACATATGGAATGAGGGACGAAACGGATAGGAAACCCTAACATAACATGAGAATGACAAAATATAGATACTTGAAATTAGATAGAAAACCACTGAAAAACAACATAAACACGTAACGCTGGAAAACAGAAATTGCATCATTGGAAATGTGGATGACATATATTATCACCATTAAAACAAGAAAGCCCGAATCGAGACTTAAGAAAACGTGATTGTTAGAGATAAGGGTAATAACAAAACCAGAGACTCTCAAGAGCCTGTATCGTTCACCTGGATATAAAAAGATCCAATTGGTCCTATGTAAAAACTATGTCCTGCAGTGGTAGTCTTCTTGGAATTTCGATCAACATAAAAAAAAACAAAGTTTGTAAAGGACCTTCCAATGATTGAAGCACAGTTTAGGTACCGGTTCAATCAGTGCAATAGCTTCAAAGAAGAACATATTTCTGTATCTTCCGCATATGGTCCTGTGTTAATACTATGACCTGTGGTGGCAGCCATCTTGAATTTCGGATCGGCATAAAAAACCCAATCTTTTTAGAGGACCTTCAAATGATCCTTCCTGGGCAGTTTGGTTTCAATTGTCCATGTGGTTGAAGAGAAAAAGCGCTTTGAAACATTTTTCCCATAGGGTCCAATGTTAAACTAAGTCTTGCCGTAGCCGCCATTTGGAATTTCATATCGAAACAAAAAACCTAAAGTTTGTAGAGGACCATCCAATGAATGTTCATGTACAGTTTGGCTTTAATCATATATGTAGTTTCTGAGAAGAAGGCATTTGAACATTTTCCCATAGGGTCCAATGTTAATCTATGTCCTGCAGTGGCGGCCATCTTGGATTTCCGATCGGCATAAAAAACATAAACCTGGTAGTAGAGGACCTTCCAATGATCATTTCTGGTCAGTTTGATTTCAATTGTCCAAGTGGTTTCAGAGAAAAATCGTTTTGAAACATTTTCCCCATAGGGTCCAATGTTAAATTAAGTCCTGCCGTAGCCGCCATTTTGAATTTCATATTGGAACAAAAAACCTAATGTTTGTAGAGGACCATTCAATGAACATTCATGTACAGTTTGGCTTTAATCATATTTGTAGTTTCTGAGAAGAAGGCATTTGAACATTTTCCCATAGGGTCCAATGTTAATCTATGTCCTGCGGTGGCGGCCATCTTGGATTTTCCATCGGCCTGAAAAAACATAAACTTGTAGAGGATCTTCCAATGATCATTTCTGGGCAGTTTGGTTTCAATTGGCCAAGTGGTTTCATGGAAGAATCGTTTTGAAACATTTTTCCCATAGGGTCCAATGTTAAACTAAGTCTTGCCGTAGCCGCCATTTTGAATTTCAGATCGGAACAAAAAACCTAATGTTTGTCGATGACCATCCAATGAACATTCATGTATAGTTTGGCTTTAATCATATTTGTAGTTTCTGAGAAGAAGGCATTTGAACATTTTCCCATAGGGTCCAATGTTAATCTATGTCCTGCGGTGGCAGCCATCTTGGATTTCCGATCGGCATAAAAAACAGAAACTTGGTCCAGGACATTCCAATGATCATTCATTTACAGTTTGGGTTCAATCAGGTCATTAATCAAATAATCTATACGGCTTAAAATAAGACAAACAATTGTATTAAATGGAAAATAACGGCCACAGTTCACTGAAAAGTAGAGGTCTGGCAAGATATGGAAACAGAATGCCGAAAACTGAATATCCCATGGACAAGTCTGTGCACCATTGGTAGGCAATGGATGCTCACATTCCTCAAGGTTAAATCTACACTAGATCTCGAGAGAACGAGGGACACGAATTCCAAATACGCCGACCCATACACATCACCCCATGGTTGCAACATTTCATGGGAGTGAACAAATTAAATTATTTAATTGAATTTAAAAACATCTAAGCCCACAGGTCAAATTCAAACTGGTGATCAGAATAGAACCGGCCACTCATGGTTGACATGAGATTGTCTAAACCAACTTCCTGCGGTAAAGCGCAGGAAAGTCACAACATAATATGACCCGACGTACAATTAAGGAAAGGATCGTGCCCCCTTATCTTGCCAGATCCCGCCATATGAGCGTGTCTATACACACTCAATAACCCCCCCCCCTCCTCCACCACACATCGGCGGAAAAAACAAATTATGCAGCTGGGAACGAGCAGGCATGGGTAGACGATCTAAAGGTCTCTAGACCCGCTTGAATATTGTTGAGAAAGATGTCGTTACCGATGTCAGTTAAATGGACCCCGTCATCCCTAAATAAGGTTTTTTCCCCGGCTCTAATGTTAGGGTGTCTAATTTCACAATGTGATAAAACATAATTCTTAATAGCACAGTTTACCCACTTTCGGGCTTTTTCTAAGGCAGAACCCTTTTTGGCATTATGCCAATATCTTGTCATAAGCAGTTCACTCCAGATAATGCGACAATTCGGAAACAGTAATTTTAACCGCAATATATCAGTTTCAATGTTCTCAATCAAATTAAAAGTTTTAATTGTGCCTATATCGTTAGACCCTAGATGTATTAAAATCATAGCAGGGGGAGGGAAATCCCTCAGCACGTGAAACTGTGGCCGATAACTCGCTCCATACCATACTTCTTTTCCCGAACCATCTTATAGACACTCCTCTGTTTTGGAGACCAAGATGTCTTCCCCCAAAGCGAGATTCTGCACGTCTCTGGGCCCAGTATACGATGGACGATCCTAAAAACCATATAAATTTGGGACCTAAAATAAGGAAATGTGTTTCAATACATCAAATCCGGTAGAAAGCAAAATGTATTCGACAATACATGAAGAAAAATGAAAATAATAATTCCAGGACTTAAAAACGGATGTAACGCAAGTATGATGAAGATTTCCAGCGCCCATATTGTTTGATAATATCTTCGTCTACTCCATTTTTTGCAAGATCTGTAGCCCTCCCTATTCTAAAAGAATGGGAACGAATATGAAACTGAACTTCACAAAAGCTCAAGCTTTTCTGCAGAATAGAACAAAATTGGTACTTTGTTAAGGCCCCCCCACTAAAATGAATGTATAATGTATTAGACCCGTAGAGACCCGAGAAGCGTAAACAGGTAAAGGACTGTAATGAATTAATTGAACACGAGGCCAAATCAGAATGTTTCTGCAAAACGAGTGTAACTGAATGACGTTTTTGATCCGTCTTTGAACTCCTGATTTGTATATACAACTCGGTTTGACCATTATTTTCGGCGAAAGTAACATCATTGAAATTTAAAGCGTGGCCACTTTCGTCACTCTGACTCGCAACAGCTAACTCACTTACTCGCAACATAGCAAAATAGGCTAACGAAAAAGCGGACGAAAACATGCATACTTCGTAATCAGAATTACATATCCATCGTAAAGAACTAATTAGTTTTTTAAGTAATTCTAAAGATATAGGGGTTCTTATGTCTGATTTTTTAGGGTTCTTTCGACGAAGCCCTTCTAACATTTTACTGATAATAAAAGATTTAGTATAGTCTGTCAGGTTTCGTATCTTATGGGCATAACTTAAACCAGATAAGTAAGTAGTTACTGTAGATACAGACATTTTATTGAAGGACAGATAAGCTATAAACTGTGCTAGTTCATCGATAGGGAGGGGCCACGTATTGTCAAAGTTATAAGAAGCGCGGAAATTATCAAAACAATTGACTACTGTTTTATAGGTTTTCCAGGTACTTGTTGACATGGAACAATCTATTAGAACGTTCACTTCTTCGTTTAAATGTTCCAAAGGTGGGACGGAATCGCACAAGGAGTGTCCTCTGCTGTTGGGCACAATTTCCGGAACTTCTGAAAATCACAACGTGACAGAGAATCAGCTAAAGAGTTCAAATTGCCAGGAATGTGTTCTGCTTTGATTAGAATGTTAAACTATAAACAGGCAAATACCAGTTTTCCGACAAGGGACATAACTATGGGGGATCTAGATCACTTTTTATTTATGATAGACACAACCGCCTGATTGTCAATATGAAATAAAAATGTTCTGTTTCTCAAAGATTCCCCCCAAATATTTAAGGCGATAACCACTGGGAACAATTCCAGAAAAGTAATGTCCGTTAAAATCCCAAATGAAATCCATGAGTTACACCAACACGCCTGAGCCCATTTTCGGTCATGACAGATACCAAAACCTTTCCCCTTTCCACCAGCACTGTCGGAAAATAGATTTAACTCGCAGTTAGAAGACTAGAATTGATCGAGAATAACCGTGGTTCCATTGTAATTGGATAAAAACTATAGCTAAACTCTAAGGTCATCTTTCATTGCCAATGTCGCCCTAATTTTATGATGGGGCCTGCGAACATTGCAAGTAGCGTCAATAAGTCGACGGCAGAATGCTCGCCCGGGCACAATCACTTGGCACGCAAAGTTCAGGGATCATATCACGGACTGTAAGTCCCGCAATGAAATTTTGGTGCAAGCTAAACAAGATTCAATTTTATTTCGTAATTCTAACAGTTTTGCATCTGGAAGCCGCATTACCATGTTGATTGTGTCGAATTCGATACCAAGAAATATTAAAACTTCTGTCGGCTCAACTGTTTTGTTATCAGCTAGGGGAACACCCTATAGTTTACAATAATTTTTAAACAACTTCAAAATATCCATAGACTGTGTAGATCCCGCGGACCCCCCAAAAAGAAAATCATCTAAGTAATGTAAAATATCTTCACAGCCGGACTGATTTTGAACAAACCAATGTAAGGCAGTGGAAAACGATTCGAATAAAGCACAGCTGACTGGTGCACCCATAGGCAAACATTTATCGAAGTAATACTGATCTTTGAATTTAAAACCCATCAAATCAAATTCCCCAGGGGATAGCCTCAATAAGCGAAAAGCAGACTTTATATCGCATTTTGCGAGAAGCGAATTTTTTCCCAACTTGTATATCATCCGAACTGTATCATCAATTGATGAGTATTTCACAGTGCAAAATTCTTTGTCAGTGAAATCGTTGACGGAGTTTTCAGATGGAAACGACAAGTTATGAATTAAACGAAATTCCGAACTCGATATTTTGGGTATAACGGATATAGGGGAAACGCGAAAAGTAGGAAAAGGGGGGTTCGAAAATGGCCCGGCAATTCTACCAAGTTGTATTTCTTTCATAATTTTTTGCTTAGCAATATCTTCGTAATATCCAACAATTTCTTTGCTTTTGGCTTCGAAAGGCCTACGAGGACCGGAGTATTTTAATTCAAATCCGTATTCAAGTCCCTGTATTAATTCCCTTGCTTTATCTGGATAAGGGTACTTAATAAGCGCCTTCTTGACTTCGTTCACAATTATTGGAGAATGACCAAGAGTAGATAACGTGAATGACCTGAAATTCAGAATAACATAAACACATGTACATTGAAAATTAATCAACAACAACAAATAGGTCAAAAGAGACTGAAATTAAGAAGTCTTTAAATGCCTACATTTATTATTTGCCAAATTAACTTAACTGTAACAAATTAAGACCTGCAATTTATGAAGGGATGGTTTCCATTACACTTTGAACATTTGTGAGAAAATTTGCAATTCTTTCCAAATGTACATTTTCCTGAATTAAAAGCCCGACAAGTGCCTTTAAGCGGAGGTGTCGCAAATCTATTAGTACCCCTAACGGATGAGTGGGTAATAAGCTATGGTTGAGTGCTAAAGGAGGGTCCAGAGGGGGGAGAATGTGGAGTTGAAACGCACAGCATCCACAATTCCAAGTCAACCACACCCCATGATGAACATGGGGAAATTGCTTTCCGTAGCCGATATTGCTCATCATACTGGATCCAACCTCCGAAATATCCCCTAGAAGCTGCCAATCTTACGGTTTGCATATATTTAAAAAGTTCGAGACCTTTGTTTTGCCATTTTTCTAGAATGATACTTGCATAAATCATGAAAGCGCTAGTCCAATCGTGTATGCTTTTGAATTGGGATTTATGAGGTTTTATTACTTATAAAACACCCCGTCTAACCGTTAAATCCCCTTCCAAATGAGACTCATTCGCGAGATCACGAGCGGATTTTAAAAGTAAATTCAAATCTATGAACTCGCCAGCCCAAACACGCTCTTTTATTTTAACCGGGATATGAGAGGAAATCGGGTCAAAGACGCTAGGTATAAGGTTAGGAGATTGATTGACCTGTACACGGTTACTTTGACAATCGACTATTGACTCTAGTGCCCCAACCCCGGAAGACTCTGATACTGAGGGCAGATTAAACGTACCATAATTGCTATTCTGGGGCCCTTGAGCCACTGGAGCTGCAACTGGACTGGTCTGTCTCTCAGCACGGGTTTTGTCTGGATGTCTAATGACAGGCTGACCTTGCTCATGTTGAAACGACTCAGGTGTTTGTCTTAGGTCCGAATCTGACACTATGTTAACAACCGGTCCATGAGAGACCGAAAGCGCGGCCGCCCTTGAAGATAAGCCTCTGTCAGTGGCTGCAGAATTGGTAGCCAAATTTGAACTCGATGGTCCCTGTTGAGCGGTCCTGGGAACCAATTCAGGAGGAGCAATGGTATTTACCACTAAATTGTCTCTTAATGACTCGGGGACTCGACCACTGGCTGCTGGAATCAACGACGGAACATTGTGTCTTCGTGTTGAGCTTGGCTGGATGTTTCAAGAGGGTTTCTTGTTACTGGTATTTTTTGACTTCTTGGCTAATGTTGGTGTAGCGTAATCCTTCCTCGGGGGATTATGAGGTCTTTTGGCCGGCCTCATGACTTATTTCAGATCGGGTGCTGCTGATTGGTTTGGACATTTTAAAAATTTCGCAATGGCAGCTTCACGCTTGAAAAGTAAAAGTAGAATACGTCACGTGAACCGGAACAAATCCGAACGATGAAATTAATTTCCGGGAATTCACAAAAATATTATATCTCTTTTATTAAATTGGTTTATCTTATAAATTAGATAAACCTCATTAGTTTCAGAGAAGAAGATTTTTGAAATTTCAGCCAATCAGAGCATATTATTGGCCCTGGCAGCCATGTTGAATATCCGACTGGAACAAAAAAACAGAAACTTTGTAGAGGACCATCCAAAGAACATTCCTGCTAAGTTTGATTCCAATTGGCCCAGTGGTTTCGGAGAAGAAGCTTGGAATGTGAAAAGTTTACAGACGACAGACGACGGACGCCAAGTGATGACAATAGTTCACATGGACCTTCGGTCCAGGTGAAATAATTACAGAACACCGAGCAATCTTTTAAAGGGAAAGTCAAAACTCATAAATCAATACGTTTAAGACATAATATTTTACAATTATAGGTGTCCTAGTCGTGATCGTATGATAGTTGGATTTACAAAAAATTGTCAGTTACTTGGCACTGGTCAGTGGTTTTTTCCGGGTACTCCGGTTTCCTCCACCAATAAAACTGACTGCCACGATATAACTGAAATATTGTTGAAAGTGGCGTAAAACACCATACTGTATTGTCAGCCTGTGTGAGTACTAATCACAACAATGTGCAGTTTGATTGTTTTATTACAATTCTGCTATGTAATATTAAAAAATCAATTTCGCAAAATTAAATATGACGAATATGCATATCAACATTTAGTATCGAGGGGAGGGGGAGGGGTTTATATGTTTGGTTAATATTTTCATCTTCATCTCGTAACTGAAGTTTATGTTTATGCAAAATTTAAAAAGAGCATATAGAGTAAAGGGGAAATGTTGAATTATAATTTCTTTTTTTTACTAGAAAGGAGACACTCCTCCCATTTATCGAGAAAAAAATGGTTGGTGTCTGATACTTCTTGCCTTTCAATTTATTTTAGCTTGGCGATTTTTTTCAACATTTGAAAAGGGCATATAGAGAAAAAAGAGGGAATGCTGAATTATGACTTCCTTTTTTACCAGAGAGGAGACTCCCCCCCCTTTTTCCGAGAAAATATTGTTGGTGCCTAATACTTCTTACATGTCAATATATTTTTGTTTGGGAATTTTTATTTGTTCAAAATTTATTTCTTTTTTCATCAAACAAGAGAAACAATGGCCTGTTGTATGCAATAAAGGTTTCAAATTGGATCAACTAAAGTTGTTAGTTCGAATCCCGCACATGGCGAGGTGTACTCGATACAAAATTAATTGATGAAATTTGTCAGTTACTAGCGACAGGACGGTGGTTTTCTCTTGATACTCCGGTTTCCTCCATCCCATAAAACTGGCCGCCACGATATAACTGAAATAGTGTTAAAAGTGGCGTTAAACACCATAACACTAACCCTCAAATAGGATTGATTTTTGGGATTCTAGCTGTACCTTTTTCTAAAACAAAAGGCATAAAGGCGTCAAAAATTATCTTTGTGTATCCACAACATATACCTTTTCAAAAGTCAACTGCAACTGCCTTGAAATGAAGACTAATTTATGCGTAGTGTCAATCTATTTTTAAAGTACACCTGAAACACAATATATTTTTGTATTCTCTCATGTTTACTCCCATATCTGTTCTTACTAACTAAATATCGCTGTCTTGTCATGGTTAGGAGACACCTTATATTCATGATACTTTAATTATTTATCAATGACCCGCACTTTTTTCTGAAGCATTTTGTCACCAGGATATATTGGTATTAATTAAAGCCGTCGTGGTCATGATCGTATGGTAGTTGGATTTACAACTAAATTTGTAATCAGTGTCTATCACCACTCGAGTTGTGGTTTCGAATCCCGCTCAGGTCGAGATGTACTCGATACAAATTTATGTGATAAAATTTATCAGTGATTTGCGGCAGGTCTGTGATTTTCTCCGGGTACTCCAGTTTCATCTACCAATAAAACTGGCCGCCACGATATAACTGATATATTGTTGAAAATGCGTTAAATACCTTCAACCTAACCCTATTAGCACAGTCACTGTAAATATACTACTGTTACAATCAGTTCGAGACAAAAACAATGCAAGATCGGAAATTTGCGCATTATGCATGAGTGTGTACTATATACAACTAATTACGGTACTCATATTTACAATACTGCACTATCCCATGTAACTGGCAACTTTCGATGTTTCTAGTTCAGTTAAATGCTGTGTTTCCATTCTTAATTAGGGACCGTCGTGGTCGTGATCGTATGGTAGTTGGATTATCAACTACATGTGCAATCAGTGGCTATCAACCACTAAAGTTGCGAGTTCGAACCCCGTTCATGGCGAGGTGTACTTGATACAACATTATGTGATAAAGTTTGTCAGTGACTGGTTTCTCTCGTTACTTCGGTTTCATCCACCACGATATAACTGAAGAAATATTGTTGAAAGTTGCGTTGAATACCATAACTCCCCCACTCCCCTTTATATATTAAATTGTCAATATTTTCTTGACTTTTTAAGTCATAAATAACTATTTATAGCTATGAAAAGAACGTTTATAAAACAGGTCAACAATTAAACAAATATCAACAAAACTAGCTATGACCTCAAATCATAGACACAACAACAACAACAACAACAACAACAAACACAACATATGACGTCATCTAGAAATCCAGGTTCTAGTTTGGAACCTATAAAATTTCGAATTATGGCCAGCCTTAAATATTTATGTGACTTTATTGTTGACGCTAATACCGCACCATACATATGACCAAATTCGATATGACCTTTTTCCATCACTTGGCATATTATTATCAATCAATACAATGTTACGCTTTCAACATTTTAATATTCTCCGAGACCCCTGGAGCTTTTCATACTTCTAATTTTGTAGGTATGACTTACTTAACATAAAAGTATGTTATATTGAGTTTATGTAAACATGGCGATACATTCTCATGTTAAACGTCTTTCTGCACTAAGGTATTTCCCTATGTATTTGATGTAAAATCATTTTTTTTTAAAGTCATTTATTATCCGATTTTCTTGAGTTCATTTTAATTTATTCATATTTCTGTTTCGAAGTTTAATTTACAAGTATCTATGATTTATAAGCAAATGTGAATTTTCCACATCACAATTTTCTATGAATATATAATAAGATTTGTTGAAAAAAGTTAAAGTCATTTAAAAAAGGGTGAGGAGTTATGTTGTTTAACGTGGCGTTAATATTTCAATATTTTAACGATGGAGGAAACCGGAGTGTCCGGAAAATAAAACCGACCTGCCACTGACAAACTTCATCATATAATGTTGTATCGCGTACACCTGGCCATGAGCGGGATTCGAACTCACATCATCAGTGGTGATAGACACTTGATTGCATAGGTAGTTGTAAATCTAGCTACCGTGCTATCATGATCACGACGGCCCCAATAAATTATTAAGTTAGCGTGACTGCATCCTTCTGATTACAGCATACAACCCCCTCCCCATCCCTCACCCCCCAAAAAAGATTTATAATTATAACATCCTTTGAAACCCGTGATCACTATTAAGCTGCCGAGCTTCTGAGTACAGCATAAAACCCCCACCCCCCAAAAAAGATATATAATTATAACATCCTTTGAAACCCGTGGTCACTATTAAGCTGCCGAGCTTCTGAGTACAGCATAAAACCCTCACCCCCCAAAAAAGATATATAATTATAACATCCTTTGAAACCCGTGATCACTATTAAGCTGCCGAGCTTCTGAATACAGCATAAAACCCCCACCCCCCATAAAAGATATATAATTATCAACATCCTTTGAAACCCGTGATCACTATTAAGCTGCCGAGCTTCTGAGTAGAGCATAAAACGCTCTCCCAATCACAAACCTTCCAATAAAGATATATAATTACAGCATCCTTTGAAATCAGTGATCACTACTAAGCTAGTGTGGGAGTGGAAAGGAGTCCATTGAGCATCTGCTTACAGCATACACTATTCGATCACCAATAAGCCCTCCCCCTTTTCAACTAGATGTATTCGTTGCTACAAAAATATTCTAGTCATGAACTTGTAATGTTATTTGTTTAGTTATTTTCTCATTTGGACCCGCGGACTGTTCTTTCAATGAGTTTGTACTATAACAATCAAACTAACCGTTGATCTGGTAGAAAAACTGACATCATTATCATCTCATCATTATGTAACGTGATCTCGCCATCATATAGCTGAAAAATGTTCCATTTTGGCGTTAAACAACAATCACTAGGGATGTTGCACAAATTGACATACCTACATTACTCGACGTACGTGCGTATGGGGATCGTTTATTGATAGTTTTGATAAGTCGATATGCGTCGTTTTATCGTTGTAATATTCAATTATATAGTATATGCTGTAACATTTTGTTAATTGAATACAATTTCCACTACTCATGTTTAACAAAGTATGATTTATCAATAGAAACAACTAAGGTGTACTCGTTTGATAAGATGATGCCTGTTACGTTGATGTATTCCCGCCAAATGTTTTACCTATCTCGACTTAACTCGACTTAACTATGTGACCTTGACCAAAAAATGTGTATGTTTATTTATAGAAAAGTAAAACAAGAAGTCATTTATTTGATACAGACTCAGAATCTTCGACCGATTTTTTATTTATTGAATTAGTTTAAAGTGATACCATATGTTTATGTTTTTGAATCATTTGTGATAACATAAAACAATCTATATATTAGTTGATTTTGAGAGAGGGTTATACAAATTAATTTTCTAACTAATGAAAAGGGGGTCACAGTTCTGTAAGTCACTGCAATGAGTACTAATTAATATAAAAATATGATTTAAAAATGACAGGAGATACTGTCAAATGGTATAGTGTATATGCATCATTGTTTCTAAAATATATACTCCTTTATAGAGATTATATCTAATGTTGAAAAAAATATCCACTTGTATTAACAACATTCGTAGCAAAGCTGTATCAGGTAGTAAAACAAGAAGACATTGTAATATGCAAATATCTTTATTCCACAAAATGTCAACATAATTCTCCATTTATCAAATCCGCAGACGTTTTGAAAGTCCTGCGCACAGTTCAACTTAGGTTGACATATGGCAGCGAGAATGACGATAAATATGAAGCGAACTAATTACACGGAAAGTTTTCAGTTCGGCAATGACATGTTCCACATACTCACGTCTTCTCCTGTGTAGATTGTCTACTTTTCACCGCCTCTGTTTTTCAAGTATGTGCAGTGATTTCGTTGGACTTGTATGGAGTAACGAGTGGATATGTGTTCAAACGTTAAACAAATACGTGTTTTGCTTTTACTACAAAATTTCATGTTTTTGAAGCTTGCCCCTTTCTGACCACCTCAATGTTTCCCCTCTTGTTCACTTCTACTAAAGCTATACCTTCACCTCTGTAGCCCTTTACTATTCCACTGCATATGTATAATGTAGGATGAAATGCAGTAGAACTTTAGAGATTCAACAAGAAATGTGTGCATCACAAAATACGCCCGTCTATATATATATATATATATTTTATTTAGAAGCTACCCCTTAACAACGGGGCCGCCAACCACCAGGATAGAAGCAGTGGCGCGTCTCAATAGTTAATAAATACAAATTATATACAATAAAATGATAATTATACATAAAAGAAAGTTCATATCTTAAAATTCACAAGACAACAACACACTACATAAAACATTAAAGAACAATGTTAGAATAAAACATGATTAAGATAAGTCATTTAATATTTCAGATCTAAGCTTAAAACATTCATTCAGAAACATTTTTCCATGAACATCATAAAATATTCCAAATTCATTGCTAAAAGCATAACCAATATCACCAATTAAAAACTGAAGTTTGGCACTAGACGACAGCTCCATAAATTTAAGACCATATTTCTGATTTTCAACGAAACTATCAAAAACTTTAAAGAACTCGTGACGGATAGACGAAAAGGTAGGTCAATGTAACAGAAAATGTTCTAGATCTTCATACGTGTCCGTTTTACATAAGGGGCAAGTCATTTCCGCAGCGAGATTCATTCTACTCAAATATTTTTGTAGAGGTATAGTTTTTGTTCTCGCAAGTAATTTTAATCTAGATGCTTTAAAATCGTTTAGGTTATCTAGATAAACTTGTTTACCTTGCTGTATATGGAAGTACTGGTAGAGATCTAAGCTACTCTTATTAGTTACGTCCAAAAGGAGTCTATCTCTAGTAATAGAGCCATACTTACGGCTGAAATTTTGGTTGGTGGGGTCAGAACCCACACATATAGATTGTATTTCGCTTACATAGTTCCAAAACGTATCATTTAGCATAATCATTTTATTATAAACCTGTTTACAAAGTCTACTATCAGGAAGTTCGGATTGTCTTTTAAAGTACGACACTTTCGATCGGTCAATGAACGCGGTAATAGGTTCCCACCCTAATTCTAGGAGTAGAGCTGACCTAGGGATATTCATTTTGGTACGTAATACTATTTTCGCTGCACGATATTGCCAGCTTTCAAGAGCATTTTTTGAAGAGAATGATAATGACATCCATACAGCACACGCATGCGTCAGTGATGGTCTAATGACATTTTTCCAGAGTACCTCCCCAAAATTTACACGGTTAAAATCCCCATGCTCTCCCAATATTCGTATTAGGTAGTTCATCTGATTTTCTGACTTACTTTTCAGGTAGGTATTAAATTATCAAACGGTATAATGGTAACGACCCCAAAATCAATAGGGTTCTTCACCTTCCACAGGGGAATCAAGTGGTCAAGTTTGGTAAAGATCCAATATACAGAACTAAAGTTATCATTTGGAAATGACCCTGTTGTCAAAAATTATATTTATAGCAACGGTGACCTTGACCTTTGACCTAATGACCCCTAAAGAAATAGGGTTCTTCCCCTTCTATAGGGGAATCATGTGGCCAAGGTTGGTAAAGATCCAATATACAGAACTAAAGTTATTGTGCGGAAACCTGTGTGGACTCACGCCCGCCATACCCAATCACATTATACGGCCCGTCTCGAGACGTGCGTATAAAGAGTAGAAATGTCTATATTAAAATGCGGATTCTTTTAAATTAAAAAAAAAAGATGAAACTTTGACATTTGATATAGTAATGAATGTTCCTAATACGCTTCCGTAGCTCTTAATTGTCATTGTATTATTATGTTAAGAAAACGATAGCAAAAAAAAATATATGTCACCATTTTAGATAGAAACAGATCAATTGACTATCTTCTCTCTGAGCGGAATAAAGACCATAACAAAATCATGATGCCGTAAAAAAAAAGAATGCTACTTAAATTATTTTGTACATGTATTTCGCAATAGACATACACGAACGATTCTTTTGTTATTTGACATATGACAGTGTTACTTTCACATTTTGTTAGTTCGCAGATAACGGGACCATAAAGTTTAAAAAAAAAATGCATTCCATCTAGTTACTTTGTCAAACAGTTGTATTTCCAAACATACGGGAATGCTGTTGAGATTGTGAATATTTACACACTTCATTTATTAATCATCTATATATAATACATTTCTCTGACGTCACACTAGTGTTCGAACAGTGGATTATTTTTTAAGAATCTAGTTTATTCTTTTGTTCTTGAATATATGAACTTTAATCTTTTACTATGTTAGGCTTAAAAACGTGTTTTACTTATTTTGGGACTTTCGTGACTCGAACCATTGCTGGGCTTTTTAGAGTCTACATTGACTTTCAAAGCTTCATCGATCTTACTACTCGGCAAAGTTGACCACATTAATAAATTTTGTAATTAGTATAAATAACTCTTGATAGTAAGCTTCGTTAAAAAAAATATCAACAATCTCACAATACAAAAACAACCAACGAATCGACCGCAACTTAACAAATCAGACAGACCACAGGTGAACATTTGGAACACTTGAAAGACCTTGAAATATCTAAATATAAACGAGAATCGAAAGCACGGATGTCGAAAAAAAAAATGTTTTATTTTTTGTTAATTGTGGCTTATTTAGCTTTCTAGACATTAAAAAGGTAAAAATATAAAACGAAAACACTGCTGCAGATAGACATGTATTTCTAAGAATCTACAGTTGGAGTGTATTCTCCACTACATAGGTAAAAGGTGTGTTCGATACGATAGATAAATTACTATTGATTGTTCGAGCTTTCTCTGTGGGATTTTTATTAAATTTTTAAAGTTTGCTTGATATTCAAAGAAAATATACTATGAATAAAAACTTGGAGTGTCATTTAGTTTGAATTGACACATGATCAATTATTTTAATCCAACAATTAACAATATATGATCCCATGTGTCATGCGCAGTGGACTTAAGTCGAGTAAAGTAGGTTATGTCGAGTTACGTCGAGAAATGTCATTTTTTGCAACATCCCTAGTAGGGAATATGCATTATCTCTAGAAGTGATTGGTCAGCTTTACTTGTTTTAATTAGTCGATAAGCAATAAACCTCATGGTAACTTAACTTTGACATTTATACTTTGGGAATAAAACTTTACTTTTCTGTGGGGTTTAGAGTGGGGAATTATGAATTCAGGGAGAGCAGGCGCTTTAAAATATTAAGAGAGAGATATGTTGACTTTTATGGATGTAAATTTCATTATGTTGTAGCGTAGATTAAATATATATCTAAAGTATGGTGTTTTACTAACTTTGTCAACTCCCAATAATAAAGCAATTTAGGGTTGTGACACCTACATAATGTGATGCTGGCGAAGGCTACCAGGGGG
>MJUT01038434.1:8568-19395 GCA_002080005.1 Gigantidas platifrons | reverse complement strand
TTGTTGGTTGTATAGATGTTGTGATTATAGTTAGTCGTAACCATGATCGTATGTTTGTTGGTTGTATAGATGTTGTGATTATAGTTAGTCGTAACCATGATCGTATGTTTGTTGGTTTTATAGATGTTGTGATTATAGTTAGTCGTAACCATGATCGCATGTTTGTTGGAGATGTATACCGATGGTATCTTAAAACTAGCTTCTGTGAGTTCGGATAACGTCCGTTTGGAGGAGTACTTAATACAACTTAACTTTTATTCGTTTCGTACTTTATGTCGCTGGTTTATTTCCGGCACTCCGGTGCCCTGCACCAATAAACTAATTACTAACATATATTTGAATAATTGTATGCTGAAACTTCATGAAACTAATATTGTTTAAGCTAAACTAATAACTGTAATTTTGATTTCCAGCCATGTCTATTAACTTGTTGCTGAATTATATTTGATCTTTGAATTGTTTCGACAGTGTGGTATTTTGTTCTGCTATTTTACTAGTTACATGATTGTTACATCTTTATAGTTTATTACCTATACTCTCACCTCCCACCAAAAAGACTGACTGCCATAATATAAATGAAATAATTTTGATAAGGGTGTAAAGCACATATAATTCCAAATCTGACAATTATTTGCTGATATTATTTTCAGATATGACCTGACCTCGGGTGGGTCAACCGGAAATGCAGGCAAGTGTTGTTATTTATGCATCCATAACAACGACCATGCAATTGTAGGGTTTTAGATATAAGCTAGTTCTAATTTTCGCGGAATCAGTTACATTTTATTATAACTAGATTGAGTTTGACGTTTGATATAAAATGGTTCCAGTTTTCGTGGTCATGTCTTATTATCGTTGATTAAGAATTGTATAAAGCGCAAAACAAATATGTACATCAATGTTTTACTGGATTCTATTTACTTAGAAAAAGCTGAACAGCAGCACTAGATAATTAATGATACATCACAGATTGATCTCTGCCATTCTGCGCATATTTTCTCCCTCCTTGTGTTGCCAGTGTCTCCTCGTTTTCCATTCTTGATTTCTTTAACGTGTATAAGAGTTTGAAGATACCAAAGGGTTAACTGCACGATCCGTATATCGAAGAAGAACAGACAGCACAATGGCCAAATGAAAAAGGATAAAAGGACAAACAATAATCTACAAAAATTACATATAAAAGTAAAAATCGAGAAACACGAGCCTCACTAAAACTATTACAATTGGAACAAGACGAGCACACATTACTTCTTGAAGAGATAAAGACAATATTAGTACAGTCTCTTAGAATATCACGTCTGTGTGTATAATGCTTAAAACCTGGAATAAATGCGAGGTTCATTGAGCCGTTCCACGGTCTGAGACGAATACACACAAACTTTATATTTTAAAACAGTGCATTAATATTTTGTTTTTCCTGTAGAAAAATCATATTAATCCATGATCGGTAATATTTCGATTTAACTAATAATATGATACAATTCTCTCTTGATTGCCGCTTTTGATATTACTGTCAACAGGAAGTGAACTTGATTTACAACTAGTTGCCAAAACTCAACGGGTAACATGTGACAGGGATACCAGAGAAAGCTGTATTTCGATCAGTGAGAGAATATAGCGAAACATTATTCAGTCAATGAAATTAAACCGCTCAGGTAAAACAAGTGCAGAATAAAATGATGATGATTACTTTTGTTGTACTGCACCAATACATTAAGCTGTATTTGTCTATTGCTTACTCCTTGAGAAAACAGTCAACAGTAGGATACGTCGTCTACCAAATTAAATCATCCTGAATACAACACCAATTAACATAAACGGTAGTGATTCAAAATGTATCTAATCTTACAAAAATGTTGCCTTTCATGTCCCTTATAATGCAAAGTGCTGTGTCAAAAGAAATAACTGAAATTATATGGATCTGCAATGTTGTGGGATTTTTCTTCAAATTTGGAAACATAGGATTCAATATTTAACCAAACTTGCATATATATCAGTCACAAGATGCCTAGCCCAGAAATAGGTGAAATCAGAAATACGTCTGTTGAAATAAAGAGGGATTTCCTAAAGATTTAATAACTGAAATTTGGTAATTTGCAACTTTTTGGATATATTTCACCGACGATAGTCAATTTTGTATTAAAAGTAAAAAAAGTTCCGGCATATTCAATAATAAATTAAACAAAAGATGTTTTCTATTGTCAAACAGGGTTGAGAAATCTTAAAGGTCCATTTTATGAGAGTCCTTATTTGTATGAAAGTGAGAATACCTGTGCAAAATGTAAACTTTTACGCTCCCGAATGTCCGTAGAAATGATCCTTTCAACAAAATATTGCAAATAATCATAATCGAAGCTATAAAGCAACACATTTCTGAGGCCGTCCTCTGACGCCCATCACGTCAATATTTACGTCGAAAATCAAATGGCAAAAAACGTCAAGTGGAAGTCTCCTGTAGGTGTGAAACCTATAATTAATTTCTTTAACATTTTCTACTAAATTTCTGTTTTTTCGAGCCTGCCTGGCTATTTTATCTTAAGTTTATCCTTTCTAAGACCATATATTTTCCAAAACGTACATGATTCCTCTACATTCTGTCAAAATATCAGGGGATGTTTAAAGTCTTGCAGTGAAATGCCATGCTCTGGAAAACACCTACTCTAAAAATAGCTCGGTCATCCCCGGGAAATTCAATATTTATAGGTCATGCATCAAATCCTCCATAGAGGTATTAAAATACAAGTAAATGCATCAAATTTGGACTCAAAATAATCCTTATATATTTAACTTCAATTGTCAATTTTAATTATTCCATTCCATTCAGTATTTGTCACAATACAACAAAGCAAAAGGGACTATTTTCTTTAAAAGGGACTACTTTTGTATATGTTCTAAGCTCTGATTGGTGAATTATAGGTTTGACACATGTATCACTGGCTTCCCGACTGTCTGTTAAAAGAAAGATAACTCTTGCCTAAACTGCTAAAAGAAAGATAACTCTTGCTATTATCTCCCTTAGAAATTAACTAATGCTGATATAGTGTAACATGCTTATTCTATTCATTACAAGTAGGTATTCACATTTAATTATTCTTCTTAGCAAACCTTTGCCAAAGGCAATATGAACTTTTGCCTCACTTGGTGTCTGTCGTTTGTCATCCGTTTACTTTTCACATGTTAATCTTCTCCTCTGAAAACCCTAAGTCAAATGAACGGACACTTGGTAGGAATCATCTATGGAATGTCATCTCTAATGAGTGCACATTTTGCTATGATCCACTACCATGGCCGCCACATGTATTTCTTGTTTATTATTGGCCGATTTTTAAAAATCTTCTCCTCTGAATCGATTGACCAAATGAACCGAAACTTGGTAGGAAGCTTATATTAAATGTCCTCTATGAATATTGCTCCTTTCGTCCCGATCGGTTAACAAACATGACTAACACCGAAACTTTGTAGGAATCATATATGGAATGTCCTCTAGGAAGATTGCTCATTTCGTCCCGATCGATTGGCAAACATGGCTGCCACCGAAACTTTGTAGGAAGCATCTATAGAATATCTTCCATATATATTGCTCATTTCGTCCCGATCGGTTAGCAAACATGGTCACCACATGCAATTCTTGTTTCTGATTGGTCGATTTCTAAGAAAATATTCTCCTTTGATACTGCTTAACCACATAAACCGAAACTTGGTAGGAAGCATCTACATGTATGGAAGGTTCTGTATTAGGTTTTCTCAAAGCAGAATGAAAGGTGAGCGACACAGGCTCAGCCCACTGAGCCTCTAGTTTCCACGAGTTATTGCCCTTTTAGAATATTTCATCAAAAATGTGTATGTGAAACTATATCTACGTTTTAAATGGGCACTCCTTAACACTTGACATTAATTGTTAGCCTGCTCCCATTGTAATGACATTGACGTTGTTAGTCTGCTCTATTTGTGATGACCTTGGCATTTAATGTTAACCTCTTCCTATTGTGGTTAACTTGAAATTGTAAGCCTGCTCTCACTGTAATGACCTTGACATTATTTGTTATCCTCTGCCTATTGTGACGACCTTGACATTTAATGTTATCCTCTTCCTATTGTGATTACTTAATCATTTATTGTTATTATTTGTAGATGGATTAGTAAGTCAGGCATGTGCTATAAACACTGCAGATGATTCAATGGGTTTTCATCTATGGGTGCGAAAAGGAGATAACTGTAGGATCATGGAGTTGTTACTTAAGATAGATGATATATGCATCAACCTTCAGAATTCCTCTGGACTAACCCCACTTCACCTGGCTTGTCAGTTAGACAGGAGACATTGTGTAGCAAACTTCTTGTAATTGTTGTTATATTTTATATAATGTTTATAAAATATAGAAAAATAAACAATAGAAAAATGTGACTGATAAAACCAGAACCTAAAAAATACCATACTGTTGAATCAGTTCTAAAATCTAATAGAAGAATCTCAGAAACAGAGGGAAAATCATTACCCCTAACACTAATTCACGAACACTCACATTCCTTCCAAAATCATTACTCCTAATACAAATACATGAACGCTCACATTCCTGGCAAAGTCATTATCCCTACATGTAACACTAATACACGAACGCTCACATTCCTGGCAAAATCATTACCCCTAACACTAATACATGAACGCTCACATTCCTGGCAAAATCATTACCCTAACACTAATACATGAACGCTCACATTCCTGGCAAAATCATTACCCCTAATACAAATACATGAACGCTCACATTCCTGGCAGAATCATTACCCCTACATGCAACACTAATACATGAACGCTCACATTCCTGGCAACATCATTACCCCTTACACTAATACATGAACGCTCACATTCCTGGCAAAAGCATTACCCCTTACACTAATACATGAACGCTCACATTCCTGGCAAAATCATTACCCCTAATACAAATACATGAACGCTCACATTCCTGGCAAAATCATTACCCCTACATGTAACACTAATACATAAACGCTCACATTCCTGGCAAAATCATTACCCCTTGCACTAATACATGAACGCTCACATTCATGGCAACATCATTATCCCTAATACAAATACATGAACGCTCACATTCCTGGCAAAATCATTACCCCTAATACAAATACATGAACGTTCACATTCCTGGCAAAATCATTACCCTAACACTAATACATGAACGCTCACATTCCTGGCAAAATCATTACCCCTAACACTAATACATGAACGCTCACATTCCTGGCAAAGTCATTACCCCTAACACTAATACATGAACGCTCACATTCCTGGCAAAATCATTACCCCTAACACTAATACATGAACGCTCACATTCCTGGCAAAATCATTACCCCTAACACTAATACATGAACGCTCACATTCCTGGCTTGGTACAGACACTTCAATAACAAGTGGTGGCGTTAATCTAATTTTATGATCCCATATCTCCCGTCTTAGTGAAATGGTGTAAGCGAACATGGATCCAGGTGGATTTTTAACACCCAGACAAATATATTGTAGATCAAACGTATGTTTATCGTCCCATTTTTTCTTTCGTTGTCATGGAAGTCGTTTCATCTGGTCAAACAAATGAAGACCACACGATCGATGGATTTTAAAGTTAAAGATTGGTTGCTATGGAGACCTAATTTAAAGATAAAGTGAAACCTGTCTAAACAGAACCTCCTTGGACCAACTTTTGTGTTCGACAAGTTTTTGGTTTATACAGGTTAAATTAACAAATGTTTTCTAAATTGGGACTTGATTTAATGTTCGCTTTTCACAGCATTCTGGTTTATTCGGGTTCGCTTTAGATGGGTTTAACTGTATATCAAACATTTACACATGTGATATTTATATTCTAAGGCGCATATGACATTAAAAACACAGCACTCTCTATGGTTTACTGTCAGCCTTTCTGTATTTAATAAGCTGCAATCCCGTCACTCCAATCGAGAGGGGGGTGATGGGCAGCTCTATGTGGATGAGTCCTGGAAATGTCATCTATTCCCAGCATTTAAAACAAGACAGATATGTACCTTTGATGGTTATCTACAAATATATTTTGTTGATCTGAAATCCAACCATATGGCAAAATCATGCTCATTATTTTATTCATGAGATATGAATATTCATGACGTCGTGGAACCACGTGACATTTGTTGACATCGTGGTAAAATTCAAAGAGAAAAGAGAAAAACCCATAGCCTAGCGCCCCGCCTTTTTACACACACACATAAGTTATATGGTCGGTCCCTTAATCAATGATGAATAATAATATATTACTACTGCTGTTTTATGTGTTTAAAAAAAAATCATATTTGTTCTATATATTTATTTGATAATAATGAATAAAAAAGAACGGACTTGAGATTTTATTGTTATGTTTACCCTCAACGCACCTCATATAATTATTTGATCACGTGATACTTTATTTATGAAGAAGCGGTGCAAATGGAACAGACGAATTGTATGAAAATGCCTTGGGAATAATGGTACGTTTCACACGCCCAACATCACTACGTTGCCTCTTAAATGGCGTCGGGCATTGAACATTGTAAAAACGATCACAATTAATCTTCTCCAGGAACCTACAGATCATAAATCTTCCATTCAAAACAAATATCAAGTGGAACTTTTTTACCGGAAGTTTTAATGTGAACGAAGAGAACGTATGTGGGTATGGCGATTTCGTCAGTTTTATCATTTTTTTAACCATATTTTAAGGGTTTTTTAAGAAATGATAGAAAGTTGTATCAAAATAAGAAATACTCCAGGAACTTCCAATATATTGATTATGGTATAAAAAATTTGCTTGAACAACCGTAAGCGGTGTTTGGTGAAAAAAGAACTCAGAAAGTAAGTCCAGGTTTAATAAAAGATCAACACGGCCTCTTTTACTTCTTCAGCCGTTCATTGCTTAAGTACTACGATGACGTCCATTTGATTCAATATTGCGGTCGTATGCAAATTAGCAAAATGGGCTTGATTTTGCCATATGCATTACCACCTTTCTTCTTTGTTTCGTATATCCCTCCTATTTCGGAGCACTCGGAGAATTCCGATTACTTATTAAAATTTGCTAAAACGGTGAAACCCGGCACCACAGGATAAATACATTTACATAAGGGCTTTATTATATTAAATAAGTAAAAAGAAAAATTAAATAAAAGGTAAAATAATATTTACACAGCCATATGAAGTCTTAAGTATATGTTAATATGTCTTAAATATATATATATGTGTTAGAACTATAGTAACTATAAGATAATACTACCAATACAAGTCATATTTTAGCAAATTGTAATATTCATAGGTATTTTTTGTTTTCTAGGGCTGTGTTGAGGTAGATTTAAATATTCTTACTTTAGATGGTAATTTACCTGAGGAAATGACTAATAATAAAAACATTATCAAAGCTCTCCAGCGCTGTAGGAAAGGTAACTCTGTCAGGTAATTATATTAAGCTTTACTTATGGCCTTACGTCCGTACATCCCATATTTGTTTTCCGTAAAATTACTTAAGTTCACCATAAGCAAATCATTTGAAATGTATACACATGATCAGGGACCATAAAAAGGCGTATGGTGTTTACTCCACTTTCAACAATATTTTAGTTATATCGTGGCGGTCAGTTTTATTTGTGGAGGAATCCGGAGTACACAGAAAAAATCACCGACCTGTCGCAAGTCACCGATTCGAACTCACAACGTTAGTGGTGATAGGAAGTGATTGCATAGGTAGTTATAAATCCAACTACTATATGCTCACGACCACTGCGGCCCCGACCATAAAAGGTAGGCGAAGTTAGATTTCCGACTTTACCATATTTTCTGTTCTGGAGTTATGCCATTGTTTGCATTTTAGGGGGAGGCGGGGGCTATGCCTTACGGACACATTCTTCCATTTTTGTCTATTGCCACGAGTGTTTCTTTAAAAAGAGAATAATTAAACCCCCGCTCCCACGGAGGGGGCATAATGTTTTACCTCTGTCCGTCCGTCCGCCTGTCCATTCTTCTGTCCGTCCAAGATATTTCGTCGCGTTTTCCTCAGCAACTATTGATGGCAGAAATCTGATATTTGGTCACAAGCTTCACATAGGTATGCCATATGATTGGGCCCGTCAGATTCCTACTTCCTGTTTGCCGATTTTCTTTGTTTTTATACACACACATTGAACATATATGCGGGGGAATCATAAGTGAGCATTAGGTCATAGTTCATATTGTTTGATTAAAGACTGTATTGTCATTAATTTGTATAGATATATGAATTTTAACTATAGGAACATTTACGTTGACTATGCAACCTTGTTTCAACTCAAACATATCTGAGTGAATCACTTAACCCCTTTTTGTAGGGGGGAAGTCAGGTTTAATTTGTAATTTTTTTATTCACGTATATTATACTTCCGGTTCACCTGAGTTCCCCATTGTGTTTAATGAGGTTCATGTTTCTCTTCAATCTTAAGTGTTCTGTGTAGTTTATTTCTGCCATTGCTTTTCTTTTTGGACTTATTTCTTGTCTATTGCTGTGCATCCTTTGATTTACAATAACACCTTTGGTATCTTTATCTTATCTCCTTTGCTACACAGAACGACTTTTAATTGTAGGTGTAACGCAGCTTCAAGATCTCGTTCTTCTTCATTTACAAATGTATCAACCTTTGGTCAACCAGTCAGAACTGAAGCACCGTCCACCATCAACTTAGAGAAAGTACGGTCACGATTTGAAGCTATGAAGCAAAATCGTCATAAATATTCCTGATCATTTAAAGATATCAAGAAAAATCGGCATAAAGATTCATAGTGATTTAAAGCTATCAAGCAAAATCTTAATAAAGCGTCATAACGATTTGAAGCTATGCTGTAAAATCTGCAAAGATTCCTGACGATTTGAAGCTATGAAGATTTCCTAGCGATTTGAAGCTATGAGGCATAATCTGCATAATGATTCCGTATGATTTAAAGCTATGAAGCAAAATCTTCATAAACAGTACTGACACAAGTATAGATTTCTGATTTCAGAATAAATCTTGTTATTTTCGATTTAGACTCAGCTGGATGGCTATGAACATCTGTCATCAGCTTAGAGAAGTTTTGCATAGGATTTGAAGTAAGAAATATAGAGGGCTACCTGACGGAGTGAAGATTTCTGTCTTAGAATGAACATGATTCAGTGTATGATTAACATACAAACTTAAAAACAAACACATCTATTAATATTCATCTTCCCAAGGCAGTTGTTCTAGGTCGGCCGAGTGTCCTTTGTACAATAACCACATGACATTAACTATTTCATGGTCAATTGGGCAGCTCCGTCAAAATGTTATGGACCCATTAAATTGTGTATTATGTCATATGTGCATTTGATTATAACATCATTGTGTTGTATATGTTATTATAAAAAGTGTCACAGCAATTTGTAGACATCATGTACACTTTCAAAGTCTTTAAAATGTTAACAAGTCCACAAGAATCTCCACTAATACAAATGATGTTCTTTAAATCTTCATCTTTATACTTGTTTCAAAATGCAGATATAAAACACGTTTCTGGAACAAATAAATTTAATATTTTATCATATTTGAGAGTATAATTATTGTGGATTTTTTTTCCATTTTTGGGAACACATGCCACTCATATGTATTGCATTATAAAAGACTGCATAAGTGAGAATGTTGGTAAAAGTTGTGATTTTCTTTCTGGATTATAATATTTAATGGCAGTTATTGAAGATATAACATCTCTGTTGTGTATTATACATAGCCATTTATGGTATTTGTTGTGTGTTATACAAAACTATTTATGATATTTGTTGTGTGTTATACAAAGCCATGCTTGGTATTTGTTGTGTATTTTAGTTTAAACATATTTTATTTGCCAATTAAACAGACAAAATGGATTAGACACAAGTAAAACATACTTATGAAGTCTTCTCCAAATTACAATTTGTTACAGTAAAGAAGTACATAAAAGGCATGCATTACTATATGTAGCACTAATAACGAATCAATGATGATATTCACACAAAAAACACAAAAAATGAGAGAAAAGAAAAAAAAATTAGAAAAAATTAAGATTAAGATGGATTCATATGATGTGCATATTCACCCAATTCAATTCCAGTTATACGATAAGGAATCTCTTTGAACATTTAATATAATCAAAAACATATTTAAATATAATACAATTTTGTTCATAAGTTAAATTTTCATTGCCACTTGTCAGAAATTCAATGTCTAGAGTGTAACAGGTTGTAATCCTATTGATATTACCTATCAATGTAGTTCTAGCTTGTGTGTATATGGGACATTCCAAAAGGAAACGTTTTAAATTTTTCAAGGGCAGCTCCACATCGACAATATGGGTCAGATACGATTCCAACTCGAAATAAATCAAAATTCAAAAACGAAGCTGAACTTCTTAGCTGAGTTAAAATAATATTTAATTTCCGAGGACCACAGGAAAAATGTTTGGGGACAGAGTGATTTTCTGTTTCATCGACTTTCTTTAATTCTGATTTGAATTTTGACAAGGTATCAACGTTTCGAATATTGTTATTTAAACTATTCCACATTTGTATTGTGGAGGGGATAAATGAATCACTAGTCGAAGAAAGTCTACTGAAAGGTAAAATGATATCATTTCCATTTCTCAACGGATACACTGAGGTACTTTGTATGTAGGGGGGAATCAAAGTACAAAGATAATTAGGGGTATTTTTATTAACTATATTATAAAAAAGTTGAAGTTTCCTTCTCCTCCGTCTCACAGATAATAATTCCCAGCCTGTCTCTTTATATAAAATTTCAGTTTTT
>MJUT01038426.1:34949-53483 GCA_002080005.1 Gigantidas platifrons | reverse complement strand
AAAAATTATAAAATGTCCCTACAGTAAGAGGCAATTATGACAGATTTTATTTCTCCAACAAACAATGAACATTTTTAAAGTAAATACATCAAAAGCTGACTACTATATAAAACAAAACAACGTTATATACTGTGTATGAATTGTACTACAGGTGTACGTGTATGGCACATCTAATTAACAGGTGTATATTGTGTACCAGTAGGTGTATTAACAGTTAACTGTTAACAATGTCACTGATCAGCTTTCCACAATTTGTAGATATATATAGAATAATGGCAGTTTTCAAGGTCGAGACATACATTATCACTAGTGTAACTGTGAATCTGGTAGAACAAGCTGTAATACTAGTGATAATGTATGCCCAGACCTCAAACTAATGTTATTTTATTGTTTTATCGGTATTAAACGTCGCACTATGATGTCATACACATCGATATTTTTCAGCATCAGAGTCACTAAGTTGAAACTGATAATATCAAAATAAAAATGTTTACTTTACCGATAATTTTTGTTACTATACTTTATATTAATTTGGTATCAATTTGACGTCTTTGACCAATTAATAACAGTTTAACAATTATTTTGTTTGCAAAAAAAAGAACTGAAAGACAAATTAATTTGAAAAAAAAATGCATGAAAATATAATTAATAATTGATTATGACAATAAATTAATTAAAATTCAGACAATTATTGAGGACGGCAGTAAGAAATACAATATCACAACATTCTTATCCAGCAAAAAAACAACAACATTTTTTTGCTAAATTGTATGATTTAACATAATATATCAAAATATATATTGATATTGTAAGTTACAAAGAATGAAAGGCTCATCAGAGCTAATTCTTCTATATAATATACCGGTATCTGTTTAGGATATCCCATCAACACACAACACATGTTAATTTTGTAATGGATCATTCAATGATCAGTCATTTTCTAAAAAGCAGTTTTTAGCTTACATTTTCCTAACTGGTTCAATGCTAAACTATTACCTGCATTCCTGCAACAACAGCCATCTTGGATTTACAATCATAAAAATGTAAACATTACAGGTAACCATCCAGGAAACATTCAATATTTTACTATCGAATGATCCATTAGTTTCTTCTATGGCTTTGTAGACAACATAAGTTTAAATCTCAATTTTACAATGCTTGCCATAAACAAGAATTGTTTATAAGTATACGAGGTAGATTTAAGAGCAGATTTGTTTGTTTTATGAAATTTATATTATTTAAAATAATTTTGATGCCAACTACAAATTTGCTATTTTAAACAAAAGTAATTTTATCCCTCCTTTTCATAAAATATTTCTTTCCTGTACATCTTGCATTGATACCTTAAAAGTATGTATTAACTCTAACTTCATTGATGAATAGACAGAACTAGTTGCTGTATTCAGGTGGTGATATAAACTGACTTTGCCTCACTTTCAACTATAGTCAACACCCTTTTATTTTTATTGATCAGGAGGAGACAACTCTGTATTGTATCAACTGTACATAGGAATGATTAATAAATACCCTGCCAATTATAAAACATTTGAAGATTATAACAAATAAAATATCAACAGAACAACAAGCCAAAACAATGTTTGTTTCATAAAATACAGGCTGAGCTGGTAATAACATATCTCTAGGATTATCTCTGTAGAGTCTGGGTTCAATCAGGTTTTGCAGTTTCTAAGAACAAGACATTTTAACATTTTTAAAGCTCGTCTTTTTAAACATGTTAAATATTTTTACTTCAGTGGTGGTCGTCTGATCAGCATTAAAAATAGAGGCCCTCCTAAGGCAGTATTGTTCACATGGTTATTTATTCACATTTTGGGTTCAATCACAGGGTCTCGCTTAGGGTTATATATCTAAAATATCAATTGCACTTACAACTAAACATGAACCAGTCATGTTGGATTCCTGTTCAACATAAAAATAAACCTACATTATGCATTCGTGAATCCATGTAAAAGCTACAGAGGTTTCAGAGAAGAATTTTAAATCACATACTTCCTAGTGTCCTATTTTAAACTTGTCATGCAGTGCTGATTTCCAATGATTTAAATATCTACACAATAATTCTTATTAGTTTGTTAATTTTAAATTACACAGAATGATAATTATCACATTTACAGATTAACAAGCTTTTACTATTTTAAGACTGGTCTGATAATTAAGGTTTTTATTTTCTGACTTTTTTTATTGACAGCATAGCTGAACATTTGACCTTTATAACTGAATCTGTGACACTTTAACATGCATATGTTTTGTTTGACCCTGTACATTTTGGTTTAATGTGAAGTCAAAACACTATATCAACATAATGATACACAAGAATATGAGATAGATGACTAGGTGATAAAAGCTGTCACAACAATCATAATAATGTTGCTTCTGAGGTTCTTAAAAATAGCTCGCAAAGGGGGACAACTCTTCTTGCAAAGGGACGTAATCCAGAACAAGTACTGCACACTTTCTTCATTTTATTCCTATAACAGCCTTCATCTGGAAAAAAAATCATACACAAATTTACCACATTTTTTCAAAATATTAATAACAACTGATGTTATCCTTAAATAGACATCCATTAGCTAATATGTTTTGCTATTTTTTGATACTATGTTGTCACTTTAGTGATTTACTGAGTTATAATATAAATACTTGAATACTTTATTTTATTATAGTGTCACATACAACAAAATGTTCCAATATAAAACATTGTATATGCAGACTGTGAGGATATTTTATATAGGGTGTTTCAAATAATATTTCAGTTCCTCATAGAGATGCATCATGTAAAAAAAATATGGATTTTGACAACATCATGTGGTTTAAATGTATATACAATATACATCTAACCTTCAAATGTGTGATTTTCAGTACTAACGAAGGGGTCACATCAACTTAGGTGTTAGTTTAGTCATTGACCTTACAAAGATTTTTCTGGAAATCAGTTCACTTCCTGTTTACAGAAAATATCAAATGGAGCAAACAAGGGATAATTATATTATTGTCATATGTAATATATAATATAACTGTCTATCAATTAATGTAATTATTCTGCTATGATCTCACAATAATGTTCACTTTAGACAGACATTGACAGTATATTAATCCTTCTATGATCTCACAATAATGTTCACATAAGACAAACATTGACAGTATATCACTCTTTCTATGATCTCACAATAATGTTCACTTTAGACAGACATTGACAGTTTATCATCTTTCCTACGGTGATCTCAGCTTGCAGCACCGTTCCGTAAAACTCGTATCACTTTATAGCGCGTGCATAAATATTTGACCTGAAGTTATCAACAGCTTGACCTGAACTTATCACACCGATTCTCCCAACGTTTTGTCCAAGTGTTTAAACTATTGACAATGTAACGTTAATTTTCTACTGAATAATTCATTATATTTTTGAATAATCTTTCTTTCATAAAAGACATGCGTTTAAAATATGCTGCAACAGCAAACGAAATTGACGTTATAAACTTACCCTTGATCGGCTTGTTGATAAGTTCTGTCGGGACTTCTTTTTGACCTCATTTGACCCACGGTAAACATCGAGGGGAGTTGCGTAACTCTTCTATCGTAAATATTTGTTGTTGTATTCATAATGTTCGCTTCAAATAAACTTAATGAAGATATTTTTTTCGTTATTTATAATCAATATGTTCTATCATTCAGAGAATGTTTGGAATAATTTCACAAACATAGAGCTTAAATGCCATGCTACTACCCCCCTCCCCCAACATACAAAGAAAAAATAAACAAGCCATTCGTCTGCTACAAAATTGCTTTCAAAGCAAACAAGCAAACATCTGATGAAGATTTCGAAGAACAGTCTCACAGACAATTTCATGTCAAAGCAAAACAGTGTTTACTTGTAATATTGAAACTAGGTCAGGATTTGAACCTGACACCTACTCATCTAAATGTATGACGAGTTGCTCTTTCCTCTGAGCTACCTAGTTGAATTACAATAATTACAAATACAAACACAATATCTGCATGAATATGCTGTACATCCATTTTAATGTTCTGTAGTTTGCCAGAAAACAAGCAATTTTGGGTTTTTATGCTGACCGATTCGGCAAATAAATGTGTATTACAGTATCCTGGTGTTGACGGTTCTCGATTGCGTAAGAAAGGTTTCCCCCGTGTGTCCGTTAGAAACAATAAATTTTTACAAAATGGTTTTTGTTTGTTTATCAAAACTAGTTCTTTATTTCTACCAAACCTAAAAGTTCTACGCCTAGAAGTTACTAAGAAAACATGATTTTTGTGTATGACCTTATTTCTGACACTTTGTGTATCACGACACCAGTTCTCGATAAGTGTGTAAAATAATGAAAAATCAATAATGGAGGGCATGTTTACTAATAAAAATTATAGGAATAAAAAGGGGAAAAATGTATTTAAGATATTTGCAGACACCAAGATGATTGATTTCAACCATACATGTAAAATTAAACATGTTTGAAAAAGTGTCCCATTGGGGTTACGCAATAGAGAAATAACGTTGAATGAAGATAAAACTGATAAGGTATGACCCGAACGGTGCTCCATGCTTTTTTTTCCTGAACAGCGCCACCTGTATATTTGCGGTTTTGTATGACCTTCATTGACGGCAAAGTTTTGTTTACATCACAAACGTATATTTTAAGCAATGACCCGGTGAACTTAGAGTTATTTTTGGAATAAGAAAATATGCATATATATATGAGACTATAAAGATTATGTTCATATATACCCTGATACGTAGCACAGCCATTTTTTCCTTCTTGCGAAGCGAGGTGGTGTTCCGTAGGTAAAATCCTGGCGAACAGAAGACACGTGCGTTTTCCCGATTAATGTCAAAACTCTCACGCGCATAACTATCGAGAACTGGTAACTATCGAGAACAGGTGAATGGACGATAGGTCTCAAAATGTAAACAAGTCACGGATGGGCCTAACAAAAATACACCAACAGTTAATTATGACAATTTCACACGACTTTTTAGATTTTTTTTCAAAATGTAGGGAGTTATACGTTGACATATGCCAACACAATTACAAATATTCAGAATACTTACCCCGCCGCCTGAACAGGTGCTCATCGTTGATGTGTTGATGGAATGTCGCAAGGTCATGGTCACCTTGCGGCTGGACATTTTGCTAATTATTTGTCTCTACTGATCGCACAAACAACGTCTGAATTAGAAAAGGTTAGAAATTAATTATTGCTAATAAATTTAACAATAATTAACATGTAACAACGTCTACAAACGTAAAAGAAAATATTGTGAGAATTATATAGCTTGGCGTATTATCAGTAGTGAATTATAGCTGCGGATGAATATGAAATGACGTAAGGTGAAATGTTTAAGAGACACTTCCCACGCTATTTTGAGAGAAATTTTACGATATATGCCTGTCAAAAGCCCTATAAAATATACATATCACCCCTTCTATGATCTCACAATAATGGCTAATGATATCAACTCAAACACTAAGTTTGTGATTTTATTACATCATTCTTTTCTTGTTGATTATCTGTGTTTTCTGTAATTTTTAATATTTTTTATTATACTGCTGGCTTTTTCTGAACTATACGACCTATGTGGAATATGTTATCCTTCAACTTGATTCCTGAGTGGACTAAATTAATCATATTTAGGTGTTTATTCAGCAATTTCTACATGTCTTTAAACCTTTTCATATTCAGCATTATATATTACCTTATTTGTTGGTTTACCTTGAAACTATTAAAATTTAATTTATATGCAAGTGAAAATCATTTTTTTTTTTGCAATCAAATTAAAATAAGATTTTACACATTTAGTATCTATTTAAGGCAGTTGTTTGAAGTTCATAGTCTTGACACTACATGTTCTCGCTATCGGAAAGTGTTAGGTGTTATTCTCTGACTACTAATTCATATACTCAGAACAACGTAAATTTCACGTAAATTACGTTCTTTTTTATAGTAATTTTTCAAGAGCTGAAATAACTTTCTATGCTTTATAGGTATCAAAATCGATCACTGAAAATAACAACAATTGTGTTTTTCTAGTTCAAAATTCAGTGCTATTGTCTTTGTAAAAAAATATATTTATAATTCATAAGTTATGCAATTTAATCCGGTTTTTTTACGACTTAAAATTTTCAGACTCTTAATTAAAGTTTGTCAGATAAACGCCAGGAAGAGCATTAGTGTTGGAAATTTATGACGGATTTCGATTTATATAGTCATATATTTCTTTAACAATTACTTTTTTCATAAGATTTAGTGTTCTATTTGGTAGTTCTGGTAATATAAAACATAGGGTATTGTATGTAACAATTCACAGGAGAAAAAAATGTGATTACTTTGGTTGCCAAAAAAATAGGTCAAAATTCAAGATTTGGTGCTCTTAATTTATTAATGAAACCTCAAGACATAGAGGTGTAATGTTTTAATGGAGATTTTGGTATCAGTTCAAATTTATTTTTTGAGGATTTCATATTTCTGTGGTCCCATTTAATTGATTTTGGTTGTAAAATGGCGGACAGTTCGAAGTGCATGCTGGATTATTTTATCTGATAGACGGTGTAAAACTTTTACAGCGTTTATCAGATACAAAGTAAGGAAATATCAATATTTTTGCAGATTTGAATTAGAAAATATGTCTATATATTACATATAGTGTGGTTTTCGTACAATTTCATTGGTTAAATCAGTCACGTGATATACATAATATATAATGTATTTTTTCCACTGAGAAGAAATCAGACGTCTTGTTTCTATTGATAAAAAAATATTGACGCTAGGTCTCTATTTTTATGTATACTCTTCAAAAAAAGAAACTCAACATGTGAAAAAATATAATTTACTTCAAATTTTTAACATCATTTTAAATACAGAAATAAGCATTAAATTACACTGACATTTGGCACATTGGTTAGTCAGACATTGAAGTTAATTAAAATATCAATATTTATCATATTAAAGTCCATAGCGTTCAGATGACGTCACTTCAAAGTCGATATCTGTTGTTCCCACCTTTAATCTGTAACATAGCACGGACCCGTCTCGGCATAGCCTCGATCAATCGACGAATATGGTCTTGCGGAATTCTCCCCCATTCCTGCTGCAGTTCTTGCAGAGTTTGCAGCGCTGGATGACGACTCCGCACGCGTCGATCCAAGTCATCCACAAATGTTCTATTGGATTCAAATATAGTGATTTAAACGGCCTGGGGAGCACTGTTACGTTCTAATTGGCTAGAAAGTAAACAGTAGCACGAGCTATATGCGCCGAGCGTTGTCGTGCTGAAAAAACTGCCCTACGAAGGTGCAGCATGTGTGGTGTCAAAACCTCATATCTGTGTCGAACGGCGCTAATGTTGCCGTGGATGTGCACCCGTTGAGATATTCGGCGTAGGATATGACATTCCACATCATCACACTTCCTCCGCCGGAATTGTCGAGCTCAAGGACGCAGTTCTTTGCGAATCTCTTATTCCACCGTCTGTAGACACGTGTACGGCCATATCTTTTCTGCAACATTAATCTTGATTCATCGCTGAACCAGACTCGCCTACAGTTTTGCAGGTCCCAGCCCCTTACTCTGTTGCACCATCGGATCCTTGCAAGTCGATACCGATGTCTCAGTACAGCGCCAAAGTAAGGACGTCTGGCGCGTAAGCTGTTTTCACGGAGACTGTTTCTGACTGTCTGTGTCTATATTCGTCGGAGACCTGTGGCCTTTAATGTTGCTTCTCTTGTTGCCACGATCCGGTTTCTCAGTTGAAGTACCCGGTTGTAGCGATCTTGGGCCGATGATGTGTCCGTGCTATGTTACAGGCTAATTGTGGGGACAACAGATATTGACTTTGAATTGACGTCATCTGAGCGCTATGGACTTTAATGTGATACATTTTGACATTTTAATTAACTTTAATGTCTCAACAACCAGTGTGCAAAATTTCAATGTAATGTAATGCATATTTCTGTATTTAAAATGATGTTGAAATTTAAATTAGATTATATTTTTTCACATGTTGCGTTTCTTTTTTCGGAGAGTATATATTAACCGTCAATATAGCGGCTAAGTTACTAAATTTAGATCCGGATACTGTCCGTTCCGGACCGCGGTTACACTCCACCTGTATTACACAATGTTCTAGTTTTATTGTGTTCTTAAGCAATACAATTATGATGTGTTAATATTTTATTTTCAATGACACGAGTAATACATTACATATGTAATATACTAATTAAAGACTTTTTACTCTGTCAATATGCTATATATGGACCTGTTAGGATTATATTGACCGAAGAAGTTCTTTAAATCTTATTTCTTTTTGGTGATGCTTTATGGAAATATATTATTCCTCCATCAGTTGCTAATTGCTTTGCAGTTTTGGGTACTATCTTCCAATACAAGTGTAGCATCTTTAGAATCGTGGCAGTATAAAGTCGACAGGTTGATTCTAAACACCAATATGAACATCCTAATGTCAGTATGCGAAGCGTGTCCTAATAATGTCACAGATTCCCTTCAACACTTCTTCCTTGAATGTCCGGTATACAAAAATATAAATGATCGAAATGTTCAAGACATTGTTGACATGGCTTTATGCCCGATATGGATTTCATAGAGTTGTCCAAGAGTGTGGTGATTTCTTTGATCGGATAGGTAAAAGTATGTTAAAATGTTTGCCGATCAAGTGTTTTAAATAGTGTTTGAAATATATTTTTAATGTATTACCTAAACTATTATCTATTTTTATTTTATATTGTGATATGTACATAATTATATTTTAGACGCACTGCAGATATCCCGCCTGTATGTTCCTCCGCTGTAAAGCTGTAGTTATTCTAAATAAACATATATACATATATAATTGGTGGAAACATCAATTTCAACGATAGTTTATCTAAGGGGTGGCAGCTAATTCAATTGGTGAACAAACTTGCTGTACCGAAAGAAAAAACACTGACCTGCTACAAGTAGATGACACAATTTATTACAGAAAAAAGGAGAGCTGAACTTGTAAACTTTAGTGGAAATAGATACTGATCACATATATACAGTACACTCACGGATACACGGACCTCTTAAGAGAAGGTAAATGCTTTATTGATGAATTTGAAATGTTTTCCGTTGATTTCATTGAACTATGCTGTCAGTATCAACATAGTGATCTTGATATTGGGGTTACGGTTACATCCCCACTGCCAACGATATTTCACCTCGTCTGGGCGGGATTCGAACTCACAGCGTTAGTCGTGATAGACACTGATTGCATAGGTTGTAACCCCAACACGACCACGACGGCATCCTTTGCTACTGGAAAATATCGATCAATGTGACACATTTTATGACACCTTATAACACTTTATGACATATTATCACATTTAGTACTGATAAAAATAATAACGTCAGTTTTGAAGGTCACGACATATATTATCACTAGTATCACAGCTCGTTCAGACTAGATATTATAAACTGCCGTTATTCTATATACAGTGGGACCTGTCTAATCTGACACACTAGGGGGCCAGGGAAATATGTCATATTGTAAAGGATGTCAGAATACTCAGGTTCTATATTAGTTAACAGAAATACTTTGGGACCATAATTGTTTTTGTTGGATGTCACAGGATGTCGGAAAACTCAGGTGTCGGATTGTACAGGTTTTACTGTATATCCCAATAAAGTCAATATCTACATGGAAATAAATTCCTTCACGACAGCGATAGTATGTCAAACGGAGTTCTATCTGCTTATTATAGTTTGTTATGTTGACTAGCATCTGTGGAGAGGAGTTTTCCTATGTGAGTTTACTGAATTACTGATTTTATCCTTGTAATGACCCCAGTAAGTTTAACCATCCATGACCTGTGGTTTGATTTGAATTCAGAATAATGGGTATATTTTTAATGTTTACAAAAGGGTTTTGTTGTAGCCGTCTAAATACCATTTTTTTATTTCTTTATTATCTTATTCTGCCTGTTAACAATTATCACCATGGTCCAGGCTACCAAGGTAATGAATAAGGGTAATAACAAAATTACCGAACACAGAGCAATCTTCCGAAGGGAAATTCAAAACTCATAAATCAATAAACAGACAAAATCAGTCAACAACCGGGAAACTGGAAAACCGCAATGGTCCTGACTTGGTACAGGCATTTCTAAAGAAATGGTGGATTGAATCAGATTTTACGGCGCCAACCTCTCGCTTCCATTACGATTCAAAGGTTCCCGTTGTCACTAAAACAGCATTTACAACAATACTGGAAAAAACAGGCAAAATAGCAGTCAAACAATACCAAACTCAGTATCTAATATATCTCGTGAACCATCACCATCAACTATGACTCATTTGAAGTATTTTAATTACGACCGTATATGTCAAAAGCATTTTTACGTCACACAAATAATTCATTTTACAATTAAACATTATTTGAAATTTCACAGTAAATCACACATTCTTTTTCCCACACCAATATATCTATCAACAATACAACCTGTATAAATATATGTTATTAAATACAACATGCATAAATATATTATATAAAAAAAAGATCGAACGACCACCAGAATATCATGCGTCAGTTATTTTACCTTCTACAATGAATGTGATATATGTATTCCAAAATGTCGTGAGGATTCTAATGTAATAATTAAGTTTTTTTAATTCAATTTTAGAATAAATACAGATTAATACCATATTGGCCTGGTTATCGTTCCGAGACACCCATATTGGCCTGAGACGAAGTCGGGGGCCAATATGGATCGAGGGATGATAATCAGGCCCATATGGAAATGCCCATGTATTAAACTATTTATTCTTAATTAACTTTTATTTATTAGCCTTTATATGATCAAATCTGTCAATACAATATAAAAACTTTCGTTGGGCCAATACGACAAAAAAACAGCCCAATACGGATATTTTCCGTATTGGCCCGATTCCAGTCAGTCCAATAACAGCTAGATCGAAATCCTCTAGAGGTTTCAACAATCGCAAGGAAAAGTCCCGAGAGATATTGGACTGGTTAATTAATAAAGGTATCATTACGTGATGTTTTTCATATTGGACTAGTTATAGGTCATCGGTCTGATGTATTGGCCTTCGGCTGCGCCTCAGGCTAATACAGCAGGCATCGCACCTATTACTAAGCCAATATGAAAAAACATCATACTATATTATATACTTCCGACATCTGCAGACGTAAACGCCGGAAGTTATTTATTTTGTCTGAAACGCACGAGGGACACCTAATAACCGGTTATTTTTCCGGGGTGTAAAAATATGGACAGTTACCTTCCAGTCATATTGGTCATACAAAAATGCCTTTGTTTTAACTAAGTATGTAATAATATAATTTATTTCACTATCAATATTAGGTGATGTATTAGTATAGTATTTTTGTCTGAGAATGAGATTTTCTTTCAGTTCAGCTTTAAATATTCTGATTAATGTCCTGTTTTACATATTCTATTCTGTTATTTTATTTTATTGTATTTCTTTGCCTCCAAATTGTCCATTTGGCGACATATATAAGTATATTTACCAAAATAACCCCCTTTTCTGTTCCCTCATCGTAACCTAAAATCATACTCTTTTGGTTAAATGTTATATTATCTTCTTCAAAAAATAAATTTTTAATATACTGAATTACAGGAAATATAATTTTACAATTATAAAATTAATGTTGTTGTGTTTCAAGATGATGTTTACAAAAATGGCATACTATTGTACACGGACGCACAGGTTGTAAAATAGGTTTCCTTGAGTGATCAATTCTACACGACACCACACGATCTAGAAGAACATATTGTAACCTCAATTAAATAAATGATCAAGTCAAATTAACTCTCTACATTTCGAACATCGACAAATAAATCACAGTAACAGTAAACTCAATAATTGTGTTAATTCAGTAATCTACTCATGTGTGTTAATTCAGTAATCCAATCATGTGTGTTAATTCAGTAATCTACTCATGTGTGTTAATTCAGTAATCCACTCATGTGTGTTAATTCAGTAATCCACTCATGTGTGTTAATTCAGTAATCCACTCGTGTGTGTTTATTCAGTAATCCACTCATGTGTGTTAATTCAGTAATCTACTCATGTGTGTTAATTCAGTAATCTACTCATGTGTGTTAATTCAGTAATCCACTCGTGTGTGTTAATTCAGTAATCCACTCATGTGTGTTAATTCAGTAATTCACTCATGTGTGGTAGCGTCTAGTAGCAGATATATCTAATTTAGTGCATACGACGCGGTTCCTGAACAACTTTATCAGACACTCTCAAATCGCAATTTTGGAAACCCAAACAATACAACAGTCTGTAGAAGTCAGGAAAATCAAAAGTCCCGTTTAAGATTGCCGAATTCGGCTATGGTCAACTATGTCCGAGGGAGGAGAATCATAGTTTTAATAGTAATGTAATTACATTATTTAGAAACAGTAAATTTAATTGATAAATATATTTCTATTAAACAATGTCAGTACGGACACATCGACCACTGGGTAGATGATAGCTTTAGGGAGAGGTTTCCGACGAAGTACCGACCATTGGGTAGATGATAACTTTGGGGAGAGGTTTCCAACAAAACACCAACCATAGGGTAGACGATAACTTAAGATTTGGGGAGAGGTTTCCGACGAATAATCGACTACTGGGCAGATAATAGCCCTTTGGGGGGGGGGGGGNGGGGGGGCTACGACAAAACATCGACCACTGGCCAGATAAAAACCTTTGGGGAAGGTTTCCGACGAAACATCGACCACTGGGTAAATGCTAGCCTTTGGGGAGGGTTTCCGACGAAACATCGACCACTGGGTAGATGATAGCCTTTGGGGAGGGTTTCCGACGAAACATCGACCACTGGGTAGATGATCGCTTTGGGGAGGGTTTCCGACGAAACATCGACCACTGATTAGATGATAGGTCTGGTGAGAGGTTCCGACGAAACATCGACAACTGGATAGATGATAGCTTTAGGGAGATGTTTCCGACGAAACATCGACCACTGGGCAGATTATAGCCTTTGGGGAGCGTTACGGAAGTATTCGTATTCTTTGGGCGACGTATTTCGAGGAGACACTCTAGAAGACATCAGTATTGTTCTCAGTGTTGTCAAGGAATCAAATCACCGTCTGTGGTTGATTTTTCCAATAACAATACAATCCCTTTTCTCCGGATCAATAATAAAACATATGATAAGCAGATAAATTCCAAATCATCATCAAAAGTCTTAAAGCACAGCAGTCATCAAAGTTTTAATTTAAGAAGAAATTTCCTGAATGTCAAATAATGTCATAACCGCCATACAATGAGGGAAAATAACCATGGGTAATCTAAAAGGATTGATTGAGAATGTAATATTTTAAGAAAATGGTTTATTATCAATCTCTTAGCTCCTGTGACAAGTCGAATTAAACTACGTGTCATTGGGACAACGTGATAAGAAAGCAGAACGAAACATTAATGCTCCTTTTTTATCAATAAATCAAAACCGAATTTGTTATTTTTAGAATGAGCTTGTTTTAATGATAGCATCAGGTTGAGACGTTAAGTTATACTCTTGATTTCTTGTAATTGATCTTCATTTCGCGATTTCAATCAAACACAATCCAAGATACAAGGTATAAGATCACAGTGTAGAGCTTAGATAAAATTAAAGCCAGGTGTAATCGGGCATTGATGTTAATATACCAGATGATACAACTTACATGTAGCAGGTCACTGTTCACATTTTGATAAGTCAATGTTAATGTTATTTTTATGGTAAATGACTACGAAGTCAGATGTCGTTTCCATTGGATGTCATCGGTGCAGAATCCATCACTCAAAATGTTGAAAATATAAGATTGGGAGTAAGACATTATGAAGCATTGTAAACAGCACAATTTTAACTAAATTGTTCAATCCTTTTGTTTTCCATTTCAATCTGATTTTTGCAATATTTTGAAAAAAAAAGAAAAAAAAAGAAAGGTAAAGAAAGAAAGAAAACAAGAAGGAAAATTAAATTATAAAAGTATAAGATGAAATAAGAGTGACATATTAAATACAAATTTAACAGACTTGTCGTTATTCATTTCAATTTTTTGTAATACTTTGAATTGATTGTAAATCCTATTTTTAAATCAGAGGTTTCTTGAATATATGTTTTTTAATTGAAAAATTGACTGATATCTGATAATCTACTATCGTTAGTGGATCGCTATGTAAATAATAATAATAATAATAATAATAATAATAATAAAAACATCATAAACATCTGATTTAGATATATTAACTTGATTGCAACTTTTAATATTATGAATGATGATTTTCTGTGGTCAATAAAAGTGTAACTACCTCATCAAGAATAATTTATATGCGATGCAGATATAGTATGCTGAGAATAAACCAAACTGCTGGTACGTAGGGAAGGCAACTTACAACTGCTCCTAGTAAGCAGGTAAATAGGGGTGATCGTTGCTTGTCTGTCGTAATATTTCTTACCCTGTCTATCATATTATCTATTGGAACATTTTCATGTTGCGACAGAAACTATCCTCTAACTCTCATAGGTCCACATCAGTGCCATCTTTCTAACACCATTATTGTGCGTAAGCTTGTTTTTGTCTACAATACTGCTGAAATATTGCACACTTGCCGTTCCATGTGGACATGTCCCCGATGGGATTCGATCCCGAGGGCCCTCGCATTGTAAAGCACACACTACTGACTGAGATAGAGGTGTTGTGAATCTATTACATTTTATATATCCTTAGGTAGAGGAGCGTACCCGTTACACATGTAAGCAGCAACTAATCGTATGCTTTGTCTCTGATAGAACCATGTGGTGAAGAAACGGGTATTGAAGATTCCCCAACGTGGTGTTCGCTGGCTGTTCGGAATTACTTATACAACCAACTACCGCTCGGTCCCAGTGGGTTATGGCGCCTCACATTCGCTTAATGGATTGGTGGGGTGTGTGGGGGGGGGAGGTCTGTTTCGTATATCTGTTAACTGCAAGGAATTCCTACCTATTCGATAAAGATGTAAAATCTAGACCTATAGTTTTCATCCCATGTTGTAAACAATTAGCTTGTTAAACCTAGTAGTCTATAGAAAATTAAAGAGATAGAAAACCAAACTATAATGTTTAACATCATATAAAAAATATATATTTCACTCAGCAGTTTTTGAAAGTGTTTTTATTTTTATATTTCTTTTTATCTTTTTTAATGACAAGAATGATTTCTTTTAAAAAAATCTTTAATTTTAAAATAAACATTACAGATATAGAATCTATTTTTATATATAATGTTGTTATCACGTGTAAAACGTTCTTCATAACTGCATGCTCCGTCACGATTTTATTAAAACATTAATAACACCTAAAGTACAAATAATAAAAAAAAAAAAAATTTAATTGAAGATACCAAAGCAGTATTCAGAGGTTATAAATCCAAGGACAAAGGACCTAAAAGAACATAAGAAAAAGAATGGTCTTAAAATATATTACACATGGAGCAGCAGAAACCCCACATAAACCCGCCGGTAAACTCGGATGTTCCCGCAATGTGAGCAGTTTTTGCGCCATTAGAGTGGCACCGATCCTTGTACCGTTAAACACCACAAACATCATCTTATAGAGAAATTACGGTAGACAGTTGGGCATCAGTATGCGTAAATAAATTACGGTAGACACTTGGGCATCAGTACGAACCATTCTGCAAAACAATTGGAGTAAATACAAACAGAACATGTGACAAAACTAACAAATAAAAAGATAGTTGATTGAATATGTGTTTAACGACACTACCGTAAAATGTCATCTTAACATGGCAATAACTTGTTGTGGTGGATGAACCCAATGTTCTAATAACAAGTTACCGAGAATCAGTAAATCCGTGGTAGCTTTATCACTTAATGTACTCACGCGGCACAAATGTATATATACATGTACCTCATCTATTATAATGTATATATACATGTACCTCATCTATTATAATGTATATATACATGAACCTCATCTATTATAATATATATATACATGTACCTCATCTATTATAATGTATATATACATGAACCTCATATATTATAATGCAAGGTACATTTTAGAGTAATACATGATTTCGCAAAGTGAATATTTATTTTGAATACAGTATTATGTGCGATCTCATTTAAAGCAGCCTTAATCAACTAAGTGTAAGACATATTACGGTTATTTCCCACCCAAGTCGGTGTGTAATACTTCAAGTACAAGTAGAAATTAATACATTAATTGTTTTCAACAGCATGCATAGATACCCGTTACAATGATCGAAGTCAATAAACTATGCATTCGGTGTTTTGTATAGTAGTCGTTAATTGACGTCATCGTCTTATTAAAACACATCTTGTGCTTGTTGTTAAAGTGGTGTAATTGTTCACTTTAACAAACAATTGCCCCACCGCTTTCACAAACAACTAAAAGAAAACAGTTTTATTGTATGTGTATGTGTCCTATGTATTGTATACTCCACATTTGTAATAATATAACTTCGTAACACAATTTGTATAATGTTATAAGTCTTGCATAATATTGGGAAGTCACAAAAGAATGCACTGTGAACGAAAACCTACCACATAATTTTTTTGTCATTGCGGACCGTGGAAGTTAATATTGACCGACTGCACACACATACACACAGACAACTGTGTGAGTCAGAATCCCGCCAATGGTAGGGTGTACTCGATACAGCATTATGTGATAAAGTTTGTCAGTGACTTGCAGCAGGTCGGTGTTCTCTCTCGGTACTCCGTTTTCTCCACCAATAAAGCTGAAATATCGCTGAAAGTGGCGTTAAACACCATAGCCCTAACCCTACGCCAGCTGATAACGTGAGATGTATAAGGTGGTAAGCTCATATTGTACATTAAAATGAATTACAATAAACGCTTAAGAAACCTTGTAACATAAATACGCATTTTTCCTTTGATGTTTTTATGCAGTAATCAACTTAAAAAATAGTGAACCTTTACAAACCATGGTCTAACATAAAGATCTTGATGTTATTCCATGATTATGACATCACATGAGAATAATAGTTAAGCTTATATGGAAGTGAGAGATGCTTAAGTCATGGTTTAATATAAAGATCTACATGTTATTCCATGGTTAACGCGGACGTCGAAGAGAACACCCTTTTGTCAATCGTGTAATTTCTGTTGCAAACCATATATACCATGAATCTTACTCATGAACTTATTTAAACCAACTCATCCTGCGGATTCGTTGGTTTATATAAGTTATTTCGTAAGATCCATGGTATATATAATACTTATCACCGGTGTGGAAATTATAACAACTTTTGATTGGTTAAAACTCCGGGTAAGAAAAAGCCCTATTCCCGGGTGTTGCTAGGCCATATGACCGGGTGTAACTAGCCATTAACCAATCACATGTTGTTGTAATTTTCAAAGCGGGGATAATATGCCGTCAAAGCTGGCGACGTTGCGCTCCAAAATCTAATTTAGTTAATTTTGGCTATATGTTGAATATAAAGCTGTTACTTTGATCAACTGTAGGGTTTTACCAAAGGTAGTACCCTACACCGGGTAAAAAACACTCGACACTTTCATATGTTTTACTTATTCTTTCCAAAAACAAAGAAAACGTCACTTTTACGTGGGCTGACGTGGTCAACAATGTCTTATTTTTGACTATAACCGGGGATAAATTCGTTTTCTACGCTCCTATCCATAGATATTGAGATTTTAACACCCTTCAGTAGCCTGTATATACCTGTCGGCTGCGCCTCAGGATGAAATTGGCTACCTCATGGTGTTATGTATATGTTTAATGACGTATTTGTGCTACCAATAGTGCACATAATGCCATATTGGTAAAAAGTAAAAAAAAAAAACTCTTACTAGCAATATATCGTGGCTAATAAACTTGTATTTAGTTCACAACCCTCGCACGATCTATCCCTAGCCTTTTAGTTACAATAACTTATATTACGTAAGCGTCACTATTGATAAATTAACAATGACATTGACCGCACAGATTTTTAGAGAGGCTTTTATGATACTAGTTGAACGTAAGCCCACATGATTGATTAACGTGAACAATGCAAAAGTCTTTTTTTCAGTGCTGACAGAAAAGAATTGATTGACGAAATTTGCTATGACGTACATTGTCCACATGAAAACTTAGTTAGAATGTAGGGTTGATAACTGAACGTGTACTTCTATTCTGTAGAGAAACATAGAGCATCATCATTGATTGGCACACTTTATTGACAAAATATTTTATCGCCCGCACCATTGAACCCGTCCCGTTTGGGGGGAGGGGGTGATGGATTAGAGGGGGGCACGTATAGTACATGCTAATACTTGTTTTATTTGTGCATATAATTTGATGAATTAAACATAAACTTTCTACAAAAAAAATGTAGTAACGTTGGGTCGTATATGGTAGATATTGTAAGATAATACTCCTTAACAGCCAGTTTTCCTGCAACAGTGGGTTTGATCTGGCCGTTTTCGAACATGCAC
>MJUT01038426.1:6077-20834 GCA_002080005.1 Gigantidas platifrons | reverse complement strand
GCTTGGGGATACATCTATATCGATATGATTATACATTTTATATTAAAAACGGATGTCGGGTTTATATATATAGCATTCCGTGAAATTGTTGTCGTCTAAGATTATGCTCTTTAACAATGTGTCATTATAATATTGATGTACAGCTATGTTATATTGTGTAAAGTTTAGTGTAAATCTGGTTTTTTTCCAACAGAGTCCTGCTTTGAAATAAGTTGTGAGGTGGCGGCAATCTTGGAAGTTTGTTGAACAGAGCAAAACAAATTTTAAAGAACCTCTATTTGAGCATTAAATCTTGTATTTCTAAACCACTGAGTTTAAAAATAATAATTAATAATATGAATAACCAAAACTACCCCACTGTCGTCCAAGACAAGTTAAGTAAATAGTTAGTATAGTAGACAGAAGAATTTGAAGATACCAAAGGAGGTAATCAGAATCAGAAGAACAGACAACACAATGACCAAAATAAAATGCACAAAAGGACAAACAAATATCAACAAAACATACATATAAAACTAAAGATCGAGTAACACGAACCCCAGTAAAAACCGGGGATGAATTCCTGTGTTCCGGAAGTGTAAGCAGTTCCTGCTCACTAGTGACACCCGTCGTGTTAATCTAGTTACAAACCTGGTGATCAGTCATGAACGAGGAAAGGACCGCGAAGTGTTTACGAAAGTGGAACATACCCATGGTCACTTTTGACACAAATATTCCAAAACGGTATGTTACTGACAATAAAATATAATCAATATTATGAATAAACATTATAAACTATACTGTTATCCTTATTCCCAAAAAGTCAAGTAAACAATCACAGTTGCTATTTATAAATTTCTTGAAAAAATAAAATTTCCATTCACTGGGTCTATACCTCTATTAGTAATTGATGTTATCATCCTCATATAGTCGGTGTTACGGCACTGACATAGTTCATCAGATATATTTACATGTTACTATTATTAAATCTAAAGTTCTCCTCCATCAGGAATATGTGACCAAATCCGATTTTGGCTATCCTGTTTATGCCCTTTGGTATTCCTGCTCCCAACACTTTTTTGTTTATTATTTCTCTTTCCAATCTTTTGGATATGAGAGTACTTAATGCAGGTTATTCCAGAAACGCTTCGTGTGTAGTCAATTATAATGTTAGGAGTTAAGGTTATGGTGCTTAGCCCCACATTCACCAAAATGTCAGCTAGATCGCGGCTGTTATTGTTGGAGAAAACCGGATTCCAGGGAGAAAACCACAAACCTACCCCAAGTCACTGACAAACTTTAACACATAATGTTGTATCGAGTACATCTCGCCTAAGCGCGATTCAAACTCACAACGTATAGGCACTAATTACATAGGTAATTGTAAATCCAACTACCATACGATCACGACCACAACGGCCACTAGTCAATTATATATATTTTTTCAATAACTGTTATGCCTTTTTTAATTCAACACGTTGAATCGTTTGTGTCTTGTCAGAATCTATCATATAGAGGTATATAATACTATACTCATTGTTGCTTCTTTAAGGGTTTGCTATGAAGAAGAAACTGACTGCCAAAAAATGTAAGAAGACTTTGAAGATACTAAAAGGGAAATCAGAATCCGTAAATCGAAGAAGGATAGTAACAAGCGGGTGTTTTAATGCTTTATTGTTCATTCTTTTTACTTTCTATGACTATTTGGTTTGATAGCCAAGTTATGCCCCTGTTTTTTTTCAGTACGATACACTACATGTTTAGTACTTACCCACATTTGTCACAGTCCCTGAAACAATATTAATATACATAAAATATATAATACATGTTTAGTATACTTACCCACATTTGTCACAGTTCCTGAAGCAATATTAATATACATAAAATATATAATGCATGTTTAGTATGCTTACCCACATTTGTCACAGTTCATGAAACAATATTAATATACATAAAATATACAAGTTGTTTTATGTTAAATTACTGAAACAACATTAATATAAATATAATATGTAAGTGGCTTTATGTAAGATTACTATAATAATATTTAAATAACATTTTTTTTCAGAATTATATATTAGATTTTTATTAAATGTTCAATGAATAATTCTTTAGATATCAAGAACGTTACAATTATAGATTATTGTTAAGCTACAAAGTCCACGTGATAAATAAAACAAAAGTAAAATATTAATGATAGGACACACTATAACAATGTACACCATTTTATTGTTTGTTGTAGTAAAATATTACTATTACATTTATGTTTACCATGTTTATTGTAATAACACGTGACAATAACAATCAGATGTAATAAACTTATAATAAAATATGAAATACTGACTTAATAGTGTAAATATACTGCCACGGTATTATGGATTATAAATGTGTTTATCAATTAAGTTAATCCTATTTAAATTTTTATACGATATATCATTTTGTGTTCCTTGTATTTTACACACAATCACTAGTACAAATGCTACAATATCACATATCAACAACCAAACATTATGGCGTTCCCTTGTTTATACGGTATGTTCTTGTATGTGTTCCTTGTATTTTACACACAATCACTTGTAATAAAGTTACAATATCACATATGGACAACCAAACATTATACCGTTCCCTTGTTTATACGGTATGTTCTTGTATGTGTTCCTCGTATTTTATGCACAATCAATTGTACTTAAGAGACAATATCACATATCAACAATGAAACATTCTACCGTTCCCCTGTTTATGCGGTATGTTCTTGTATGTGTTCCTTGTATTTTACGCACAATCACTTGTACTAAAGAGACAATATCAGATATCAACAACCAAACATTCTACCGTTGACTTGTTTATACGGTATGTTATCTTATGTGTTTGTTGTATTTTACACACAATTTCTTTTACTAAAGAAACAATATCACATATCATCAACCAGACATTCTACCGTTCCCCTGTTTATACGTTATATTCTTGTATGTGTTCCTTGTATGTTACGCACAATCACTTGTACTAAAGAGAAAATATCACATATTAACAACGAAACATTTTACATGAATTTTATGTATGATACTAACAACAGCTATCTTTGTAAGTTTCTATTCACTGTTTATATCGGTTGATTCCAATAAAATATATGTTGTACGATTTTATGGTTAATTATTGATATAGATGAAAACGATCGGTTTATATAAACAAGTACAGATTAGAAATAGTGAGCATCTTTAAAAGTTTTTTTACTGTTTTAATTTACTACACTAAGTTACACTTATTATACTTACACAATTGCTCCCCTGTAAAGATATAATTACAGTATAGTATTAAAATGCAACAATAACGTATAACAGTATATAATAGTACTTTATCATAATATTGGTATAAATAATAATTAATACACAATAGTAATTAAAATGGGATATTAAATTTATTTAACCTGATACAGGTTAACATATAATACAGCATGTCTAAGTTAATGTTAATAGTAAATAATACCGTCTGGTGTTGGTGTATCTACAGGTTAACATATAATACATCATGTCTTAGTTAATGTTAATAGTAAATAATACCGTCTGGTGTTGGTGTATCTACAGGTTAACATATAATACAGCATGTCTTAGTTAATGTTAATAGTAAATAATACCGTCTGGTGTTGGTGTATCTACAGGTTAACATATAATACATCATGTCTTAGTTAATGTTAATAGTAAATAATACCATCTGGTGTTGGTGTATCTACAGGTTAACATATAATACATCATGTCTTAGTTAATGTTAATAGTAAATAATACTGTCTGGTGTTGGTGTATCTACAGGTTAACATATAATACAGCATGTCTAAGTTAATGTTAATAGTAAATAATACTGTCTGGTGTTGGTGTATCTACAGGTTAACATATAATACAGCATGTCTAAGTTAATGTTAATAGTAAATAATACCGTCTGGTGTTGGTGTACCTGAATTCCCCAATAGATCAACTACTGATTTACAATATATATTGTAGTATGTAGTCATTATATGGTTATGTTCAACTATTTTTCTCCTATTTAACAGCACCCATTAATAGTACATCTTCACGGAACTTTTAGAAATAAACATAAGCTGAGTGTTAGACTTCAGCTTATTCTTAGAGTATTAACTTAAACTTTGTCTTAAAGTGTTATACTTAGACTTAGCTTTACAGTGTTAACTTAAACTTTGTCCTAAAGTGTTATACTTAGACTTAGCTTTACAGTGTTAACTTAAACTTTGTCCTAAAGTGTTATACTTAGACTTTGCCTTACAGTGTTAACTTAAGCTTTAATTTTACATGATTAATTTAAACTTAGTCTGATAGTGTTGACCTAAACGTAGTCTTACAGTGTAAGCTTACACTAAGTCCTAAAATGTTATACTGAAACTTAGTGGTAAGGTGTTACATTTAAGCTTACTCTTTAAGTGTTCAACTTAGTCTTAGAGTGTTAAGTTAAAGTTAGTCTTGAAGTGTTAGACTTAAGCTTAGTGGTAAAGTGTTAGATTTAAGCTTACTCTTTAAGTGTTCAACCTGGTCTTAGAATGGTAGGTTAAAGATATAATTGAAGTGTTAGATTTAAGCTTAGTCTTGCCGAGTCAGACCTAGACCTAGTCTTGAAGGGTTAGACTTAAACGTAGTCTTGAAGAGATAGACCTAAACCTTGTCTTGAAGGGTTAGACTGAAACTTCTACGTTTGGTCGTATATTACATCAAATTACAAAGATATACAAAAACACTGACCATAATATATTATTTGAGGCTTTAAGTAACATAAAATAGTGTGGCAGATCAGCAAAGAGTTATCATTCTTTACTGTTGATATTTTGACAAATACCCGTACACTTCCTGTTTCAAACAGAATTAAAATGTTTGTTTTATTTGATATAAAGTAATTTAGTTATACTAGTTACTTTTAACAGTTAGATGTTGAAAATATATCAGAAAGGTAATTTATCTGCAGTTACAATTTGGACATTTTACCTGATAATCAGTTGAGTTCATATTATATAGATATCCAAAGTAATTTGTTTTTAATGGTCCAGATTTATATCTTCCAAGAAGGTAAATGATAGTATATCACAATAGCCAGGCTGTTGAATCTCAATGCTATTTTCTGGATCACTCTTTTGCTTTTGGTCAGTCTAAATTGGGAGTAGATTTTGGCATGTTAAAATTGCATCTCCTTTCATTATTGGATTATTTAACATAGGATTAAAATTAAGGATGTTAAATTGGGAATGTAAAACTGGTTCGGTGACCTTACCCTTGAAACTGCCACTTCCTTCTTATTCATATTAATTGATTTTCATGTTGGACAAGATATTTTTTCTAGAGCTTATCATTTACATTTCATTGTCATGTCATGATTTATTATGGTACCTAATAAATATCATATCATATAATCTTGCTATATCACATCCATGAATTCCACCATGCTGGCTTATGCTCGTATCACAGTATTCTGTGGTGAGTATAAGCTTTGTCCTCCCAAGGCCCCTCTCATGTGTATAGTGTGGGTAAAGTTGTTTGGATTATTTCTTGCATACACCTTTGTCTCCAAAGAGTGATAAATGTCATCTTGGGCAGATAGTTTATTAAATCGAACCTGGTGTTGTATTTGATTGACTGACAATATAGTGTAACATATGTACACCTAAGCTAGTAGTTCACTTGATTGTCAGGTCAGTCCGGCTACATTTTTGGTGCCGTGACCAGTTGCCCATTGTATAATAGTCCCAATATATCATAATGGCAGAGTATAACAACGGTATAAGCCAACATAATAAAAGTGAGGATTTTGAAGAAAGTTATACTTATGAAGATAAGGAACCTAAATATAGACAGTTAATAAGTCCAATAAAATCTAAAATGGCATCACCAGATTATTTAGTTTCATCAGAGACATTTGATAGATCCAACAGGGAAAGTAACTTAACTAAAACCCCAGATAATAGATATGTTAAACAAGAAGCAGAGATTAAACCTAAAACTACAAGTCCATATCAGAGTCAGGATTATTATCAATTACATAGAAAGAAAACAGAGACAGGTGTTAGCCATACTGCAAGTTATGAATTGTATAGTGACAAAGAAAACAGACAATATCATGATTGGGAAATGAAAAGGAAGCAAGGTACCAGGAACATGCCTTCCACTGACAATCAGTACATCAGTAGGTATTCAACTGATATATACCTTGGTTATAATACTGATGGTATTGGCTTAGGGAGATCTATGCATGTTCCTGTTAAAGCATCAATTCCAGTTAAATCTCTACATGAAAAACAAAATATCATTAGAAGAGAAAAAGAACCCCAAATATTTGATAGTAAAACAGACTGGCAAGATTATCTTGTACATTTTGAGCAATTTGCAGAATGGAATGAGTGGAATGAATTAGAAAAAGCTAAACAAATTGTTGTGAGTTTAAGGGGTCCTGCCCAGAAATTACTTAGTACATTAAGTAAACAAGACTTGGGAAATTATAATAAAATAAGAGAGAGTTTAGGTCATAGATTTAATCCAAAGGAAAGAGAAGCAGCATATTCTTGTGAATTTGAGTCAAGAGGACAAACTAGGGATGACACTGTATCTGAATATGGACAGGCTTTAAGGAGGTTATGTTATTTGGCATTTCCAAATAAGAAACAAGACTCAGAAATGTTAGAAACAGTTTTGATAAGCACATTTATAAGGGGTTTAAATAACCTAGACTTACAGAAGCATGTACAATTTCAGAGTGCAAGAACAATAGACACTGCTATATCATATGCAATTGAATATGAAGCTTTTATAAACCCCCAGAACCAATTTAGAAAGCCTAGCATGAATGAAACAGAAAGTGTAATACCAGTTAAAGCAATAAAAGATAATAATAAGGGAAGCAGTAATCTACAAACTGAAGCTTCAATTCTTGATAAAGTTTCTAAACTAATTGATGAAAAGTTGAATCAGATTTCAATAACTGAAGGCCAAAATAATAGACCAAAGATCTCCCAGATTTTATGGTAGAGGTAGGGGACGATATTTAAAAAAATAGAAATAAATTAGATCTAGCTTGTTTTAAATGTGGTGAAAGGGGACATTTTCAATATGAATGTCCACAATATCAACAGGGAAACGAACAACAGCTGGGTTAGTGGCCAATAATTCAGCTGACAAACCCATAGTCAGGCCAAAACAAAAAGATAAATTGACAGAAAAGAGAAATATGCAAATAAGTTCAGTTAGTCAAACATGCCTGTTTCTACATTGTCAAGTGAATCAAGTATATACAAAATTCCTAATTGACACAGGCTCTCCAGTTTCCTTAATATCATTAGAAACTTTTGATAAATTAAAATTAGAGTCAAAGTTAAATAGGATAGATAGCATTTTTTCAACTGCAAATGGGAATAAACTTAATGCTAAAGGGAAATGTTCTATAGACATAAACATAGGTCCATGTACTATTAAACAAGAGTTAATAGTAGCTGACATTAAAGGGTCATCTGGTATTCTAGGAATGGACTTCTTAAATGAAAATGAGATATACATTCAGATAAAAAGTCAGAGTTTAAGAATAAATGACCAGAACATCCCTTTATATAAAGAAATCAGTTCACAATGTGCAAGAATTCAGATAATATAGGAAGGTGTCAATCCCACCTTACAGTGAAACAATAATTGAGGGACACCAAAAGGAACAGTTAAGAGATAATGTAGGCATAGTTGAACCATTAGACTGGGTTAAAACCAGAGGGATAATAGTTGGAAAAAGTTTAGTTGACACTGAAAACAAGATTTATTTATCTGTAATGAATCTAAGTTCCAAACCAGTCAAACTGAAACAAGGGACAGATATTGCAAATTTAACAGTCAAACATGCAAAAAGAAAACAAGTCAATTGAACAGCATATTAACACTATTTCAGAAAATGCTGAGTTACCAGAACATTTGAAATCATTGCTTGACAAAGCATCTACTGAGTTCAAAAATGAAGACAAAATAATTTTTTTTTTATTATTCAGTGAATATACAGATATTTGTGTGGGTCCTGATGGAACTCTTGGAAGAACTGATAAGGGTAAACATTATATAAATACAATTGATTCAAACCTGTTAAAGTAGCTCCAAGGAGAATTGTTATCAAACAAAGAGAAGTAATAGAACAGGAACTAAAAACAATGCTTGATAATGAAATAATTGAACCTAGTAACAGTTCTTGGGCGGCTCCTGTTTGTCTTGTGAAAAAAAGGGATGGTTCAGTGAGGTTCTGTGTTGATTTTAGGAATCAAAACAAGAAAACTGTTAAAGATGCATATCCCTTACCACGCATAGATGACACTCTGGACACCCTAAGTGGGGCAAAATGGTTCAGTTGTGTAGACTTAGCGAGTGGTTACTGGCAAGTAAAGGTCGCCAATGAGGACAAACATAACACTGCATTTTCAACTCACAAAGGGTTATATCAGTTTACTGTTATGCCCATGGAGATGTGCAATTCTCTAGCGACGTTCAGTAGACTTATGAATACCATTCTGGGAAATTTACAGTGACATCGATGCCTTTGTTACCTTGACGATGTTATTATTTTTGGGAAAGATTTCGAGACTGCCCTCGTAAATTTAAAAGCTGTATTCCAATGTTTTAGAGAGGCTAATCTCAAATTAAAACCAAGTAAATGTTGTTTTTTTTCCAAACAGAAGTGAAATGTTTGGGACACGTTTTCTCCGAGTCAGGAATTAAATGTGATCCAGAAAAAATTGAAGCAGTTAAAAATTGGCACACTCCCACTAAATGAAAAGAAATTCAAAGTTTCTTCGGATTTGCCGGATATTACCATCGCTTTATTGCTTATTGTTCAACAGTTGCACATCCACTGGCTCAGTTGACTCAAAATAATACACCATTTAAATGGGATAACTCGTGTGAAATAGGTTTCCAGTCGTTGAAGGATAGTTTAATTACCGCACCTATGTTGGCGTTTCCAACATCTGATGGAACGTATATACTCGATACAGATGCGAGTCAAACCGGTGTAGGAGCAGTTCTCTCTCAGATTCAAAAAGATGGAGAAGAACGTGTAATCGCGTACTCCAGTCGAACGCTAAGCAGAGAACAGCGAAATTACTGTACTACCAAGCGTGAACTTTTGGCTGTTGTAATTTTTTTATATCAGTTTAGGCATTATCTGTATGGTAAAAAAATGATTTTGCGCACTGATCATGCATCATTAAAATGGCTTAAAATTTTTAAAAACCCTGAGGGTATTATCGCGCGATGGATATCTATCATTGACACCTATGATATAGATATTCAACATCGCAAAGGTAATTTACACCGAAACGCGGATGGGTTGTCGCGCAAGCCAAATAGAAAATGCAAACGTCAGAACTGTCCAGACTGTACAGAGATAGATACTGATTTAGAATACTTTGAAAATAAGGAAGCTAGGGAAAATAACAATGCCGTGAGCGCTTTCGCATGCACTCAAGCAACCGATATGAGTGCTAACACGGTTATTGATGGAAAGAAAAATGACAGCGACACTGATGCCATCAGGGAGTGCCAGGCAACCCGATTTAGTGTCAGTCCGGTCAATGTCACAAATGATAAACCTAGTTTTCATGAAAATACTCCTTCTAATTGGTTAGAATCTTGGACAAATTCACAATTAAGAGAAATGCAAGAAAATGACGCAGACATTGGGTTTATCTTAACTGAAAAATTAAAAAGTGAAAACAAACCATCTAGGGCAAAATTTGAAGGGAAGTCCCAAGAAATGAAAGGGTGTTTAATACAAAATTTTGGATACAATTAATCAAGGGAAAATTCTACAGTTGGTAGTTCCCAAAGACATTCGAAAGTTCATTTTTCAGCAATTACATGGTAGTAAATTGTCTGCACATTTTGGGAGAGATAGAACATTACATCTGATTAAAAACAAGTTGTATTGGCCAAATATGTCCGAATCTGTCAAAAGATGGTGTCAAAATTGTGAGCTTTGTGCAAAAAGAAAACCTGGTCCAGGAAAAGGGAAGTCCCCTTTAAAACAAAGTATATCATCTGCTTCGTTAGAACGAATAGTTATTGATATTATGGGACATTTACCCCTTACCAAAAATGGTAATGAATACATCATGGTATTACAAGACTATTTTACCAAATGGTCAGAGGCATATGCTTTGCCAAATCACAGAGCAATCACAGTAGCAGACAAACTGGTTACTGAATTTATATGTAAATTTGGATGCCCACACCAAATTCATACAGATCAGGGACGAGAGTTCGAATCTAACCTGTTTCATGCAATTTGTGATAAGCTAGGTATAGATAAAACTATAACTTGTCCATATAGACCACAGTCTGATGGTATGGTGGAACGTAACAATAGAACAATACAAGACATGTTATCTCTATTCGTAAATGAACGCAGAGATGATTGGGATGATTATTTACCATTTGTTGCAATGGCCTACCGATCAACTCAACATGATAGCACTAAATGCTCTCCAAATTTGTTAATGTTTGGACATGAAATTAGATGTCCGATTGATATAATGTTTGGATTACCAAAGAGTCAGACACATTTGTCTTGTCCAATTGCTTATTTTGAGTGGGTTCAGTAAGGTTTAAAAAACGCATTTGAATTTGCACACAAACAGATAGGTATAAGTGCGTCCAGACAAAAAGAAAACTATGACAAAATTTAAAAATACCACAGTTTCATGAAAACACTTAGGTCTGGAGATGGTACCCTCCAGAGGCAAACAAAAAACTAGGATTAGGATGGATAGGTCCGTATTTGATCATTAAGAAATTAACAGATCTTACAAACAAAATACAAAAAGATCAAAATTCAAAGGCAATTGTCGTACATGTAGATCAACTGAAACCGTATCTTGGTGAAACAGAACCATTCAACTGGAGAACACATGAAAATAGCACTGCAGAGTGCACAGATAATATTGAAAATGAAACACCGGTTGATGAAAATGAACATTCCACTGAAACTGACATTCACAGTTCCAAAACTGAATCAATACAAATCCCAGAAATTATCAAAACAAGATCAGGACGTATAAGTAAACCTAAAAAGATATTTTCACCATGCACTTAGAAACAGTTCTTATATATTTGTATTTCTTTTAAGTACTGCTATTTCTGATGTTGTAAAAGGGCCCGTACAGCATCATAAAAGGCACTATTATTCATATAATGCAATATATTTTCCAGATGGAATTACAGATCAATGTAGACAATAATGAATATGAGTCGTTTAAGAATCAGCATCTGAGCGAATTATGGCCTCCTAATGGAGCATATTGTAATGTGCCGCATTGTGATAAGACCCAGTTCTTTGATACCTTCAACAAATACAAGGAGCATTTTGGAAGAATACATAGAGCAACCGTCAAACTTTTTGTATGCAACTTATGTCATTTGTCAAGAAGAAAAATATCAGATGTGAAGAAACATATTAAGACACAGCATACAACTTACCAAAAATAAACTCCACCAGATTACGGTAGATAATAAGGTTTACGTTGATAATAATGACATACTACCATACCGAATCGGAACGCAAGAAGAACGAAATGAAGCTGTGAAAGAAAGAGCCGAATTAGTCAAACGAAAACAGAAGGAAACAGAGGAGGAGCAGGAAAAGAGGAGGAAAATAGCAGACAGATGCACTGTAGCACACATTGAAGATACATATTACAATGCCCGAGATGAACGTTTACAGTTCGACTTCAGCACTAAGAAGACAACAATGACAAGAACAGTTATTCGAACAAAAGACAGAAAAAAAAATAAAAAAAATAAACATTAATTTGTCATTTGTTTAATATTTATTCATGATACTGAAAATTGCAGATAGACTGTTTTTTTTTTTTTTTGATAATTTATAGTTCAAATTTAAATTATTAATTAATATCAATTAATATCTAGATAATTTGATCTCATTTTTTATAATATATTGAAAATATTTTTGATATTTCACTTTTGTACATATGTTGAAATTTTTTTGGATAAGTTTTTGATATTTTTTATGTAAGTATATTTACACTCGTTATTAAATTTTAATTATGGGTACATTTTTCTCAAATATTTTTTTTTCAGATCAAATGAGTACATTTGATCTTTTAATTGGGGGAATGTGGCAGATCAGCCAAGAGTTATAATTCTTGACTGTTGATATTTTGACAAATACCCATACACTTCCTGTTTCAAACAGAATTAAAAGGTTTGTTTTGTTTGATATAAAGTAATTTAGTTATACTAGTTACTTTTAACAGTTAGATGTTGAAAATATATCAGAAAGGTAATTTATTTGCAGTTACAATTTGGACATTTTACCTGATAATCAGTTGAGTTCATATTGTATAGATATCCAAAGTAATTTGTTTTAATGATCCAGATTTATATCTTCCAAGAAGTTAATTATAGTATATCAGAATAGCCAGGTTGTTGAATCTCAATGCTATTTTATTGATCACTCTTTTTCTTTCGGTCAGTCTAAATTGGGAGTAGATTTTGACATGTTAAAATTACATCTCCTTTCATTATTGGATTATTTAACATAGGGTTAAAATTAAGGGTGTTAAATTGGGAATGTAAAACTGGTTTGGTGACCTTACCCTTGAAACTGCCACTTCCTTCTTATTCATATTAATTGATTTCCATGTTGGGCTAGATATTTTTTCTAGAGCTTATCATTTACATTTCATTGTCATGTCATGATTTATTATGGTGCCTAATAGATAGCATATCATATAATCTTGCTATATCACATCCATGAATTCGACCATGCTGGCTTATACTCGTCTCACTGTATTCTGGGGTGAGTTATAAGCTTTGTCCTCCCAAGGCCCCTCCCATGTGTATAGTGTGGGTAAAGTTGTTTGGACTATTTCTTGTATACACCTTTGTACCCAAAGAGTGATCAAGGTCATCATGGGCAGATAGTTTATTAAATCGAACCTGGTGTTGTATTTGATTGACTGACAATATAGTGTAACATATGTCCACCTAAGCCAGTAGTTCACTTGATTGTCAGGTTAGTCTGGCTACAATAGTAATAAAGAAATACAGGGACAATTCTAGATTAGAAATTTATAACACAATCGTAGAGTTGGACGTTCATGATTTAAGAGATAGAAAGCATAAGACTTAAGCATAGTCTGAAAATATAAGATTGTAACTTAGTCTTAAAGTGTTGGACTTAAGCTAAGTCTTCAAGAGTTACACTTATTCTTAATATTAAAGTGTAGACTTAACCTTCCAGCTTTGTCTAATATAAAGAGCTAATTATAAAGAGAAACAGATAAACAGGAAGACTGTAAAGTATTATGTGATGCTATAGTTAACATAGAAAATTAATGAAGAGCATACTATTAAAATGACAATAAATATAAGTTGCCATCAAGATGTTTTTATTTATTACTTACAACATTGATATGACAAGTACAAAGACAGTTTTAGTTCTATAAGTTCGACTTTTCATTGTTTAAGATATGAAAATGAATATGTTTTTGTTGATGATTCTATAAACAACTATTTGTCTATTCTCTGTTTATATCCGTTGATTAATATACAACATTTCTTGTGCTTGATTATAGTTAATCATCAATTTAGAGAAATAATATATATTTTTACAACATACAAATATAGTAAAGGTGAGAAATAGTGAGCATCTATAACAGTTTGTTTACTGTTTTAATATAATACACTACGTTACAGTAATTATACTTACATCGTCTTAATCCTGAAAAGACATAATTACAGTATGATATTAAAATGTAACAATAAAGTATAACAGTATATAATAGTACTTTATCATAATGCTGGTATTAATAATAATGTATACACTGCAGTCATTTAAAATGTGATATTAGATCTACTTAACCTGATACAGGTTCATATGTAGAACAACATGTCTAAGTTAATGTTAATAGTAAATAATACCGTACTATGTTGGTGTATCTACAGGTTTATATGTAGTACAGGATGTCTAAGTTAATGTTAATAGTAAATAATACCGTACTGTGTTGATGTATCTACAGGTTTATATGTAGAACAACATGTCTATGTTAATGTTAATAGTAAATAATACCGTACTATGTTGGTGTATCTACAGGTTTATATGTAGTACAACATGTCTAAGTTAATGTTAATAGTAAATAATACCGTACTGTGTTGGTGTATCTACAGGTTTATATGTAATACAACATGTCTAAGTTAATGTTTATTGTACATAATACTGTACTGTGTTGGTGTATCTACAGGTTTATATGTAGTACAACATGTCTAAGTTAATGTTAATAGTAAATAATACCGTACTGTGTTGGTGTATCTACAGGTTTATATGTAATACAACATGTCTAAGTTAATATTTATTGTAAATAGTACTGTACTGTGTTTGTGTATCTACAGGTTTATATGAAGTACAACATGTCTAAGTTAATGTTAATAGTAAATAATACCGTACTGTGTTGGTGTATCTACAGGTTTAAATATAATACAACATGTCTAAGTTAATGTTAATAGTAAATAATACCGTACTGTGTTGGTGTATCTACAGGTTTCTATGTAGTACAACATGTCTAAGTTAATATAATAGTAAATAATAACGTACTGTGTTGGTGTATCTATAGGTTTCTATGTAGTACAACATGTCTAAGTTAATATAATAGTAAATAATACCGTACTGTGTTGGTGTATCTACAGGTTTATATGTAGTACAACATGTCTAAGTTAATGTTAATAGTAAATAATACCGTACTGTGTTGGT
>MJUT01038409.1:5375-18232 GCA_002080005.1 Gigantidas platifrons | reverse complement strand
ATCATCCGCCGCTTCTTGTCTGAAACTGGTAAATGCCATTGTCTCTACAACCCGATCATCCAAGGCTTCTTGTCTGAAACTGTTGAATGTAATTGTCTCTACAACCCTATCATTCCAGGGTTCTTCTCTGAAAGTGTTAAATGTCATTGTCTCTACAACCCTATCATACCAGGCTTTCCGTCTGAAACTGTTAAATGTCATTGTCTCTACAACCCTATTATTCCAGGCTTCTTGTTTGAAACTGTTAAATGTCATTCTCTCTACAACCCGATTACCCGAAGCTTCTTGTCTGAAACTGTTAAATGTCATTGTCTCTACAACCATATCATTCCAGGGTTCTTGTCTGAAACTGTTAAATGTAATTTTTCCTACTACCCTATCATTCCAGGCTTCCTGTCTGAAACTGCTGAATGTCATTTTCTCCACAACTCTATCATTCCAGGCTTCCTGTCTGAAACTGCTAAATGTCATTGTCTCTACAACCCTATCATTCCAGGCTTCTTCTCTGAAACTGTCAAATGTCATGGTCTCTACAACCCTATCATTCCAGACTTCTTGTCTGAAACTCTTAAATGTCATTGCCTCTACAAACTTATTATTCCAGACTTGTATCTGAAACTGTTAAATGTCATTCTCTCTACAACCATATCACTCCAGGCTTCTTGTCTGAAACTTTAAAATGGCATAGTCACTACAACCCTATAATTCCAGGCTTCTTGTCTGAAATTGTTAAATGTCATGATCTCTACAACCCTATCTTTTCAAGCTTCTTGTCTGAAACTGCTAAATGTTATTGTGTTTACAACCCTTTTATTCCAGGCTTCTTGTCTGAAACTGTTAAATGCCATTGTTACTACAACCCTATCATTCCAGGCTTCTTGTCTGAAAGTGCTAAATGTCATTGTCTCTATAACCCTATCATTCCATTCTTCTTCTCTGGAACTGTCAAATGTCATTGTATCTACAACCCTATCATTGCAGGATTTCTGTCTGAAACTGTTAAATGTCATTGTCTCTACAACCCGATCATCCGAGGCTTCTTGTCTGAAACTTTTGAATGTCTTTGTCTCTACAACCCTATCATTCCAGGATTCTTGTCTGAAACTGTTAAATGTCATTGTCTCTACAATCCTATCATTCCAGGCTTTCTGTCTGAAACTGTTAAATGTCATTGTCTCTACAACCCGATCATCCGAGGCTTATTTTCTGAAACTGTTGAATGGCATTGTCTATACAACCCTATCATTTCAGGCTTCTTGTCTGAAACTGTTAAATGACATTGTCTCTACAACTCTATCATTCCAAGCTTCTTGTCTGAAACTGTGAAATGTCATTGTTACTACAACCCTATCTTTCAAGATTTCTTGTCGTAAACTGCTAAATCTCATTGTCTCTACAACCCTATCATTCCAGGGTTCTTGTCTGAAACTGTTAAATGTCATTGTCCCTACAACCCGATCATCCGCCGTTTCTTGTCTGAAACTGTTAAATGCCATTGTCTCCCCAACCCTATTATTCCAGGCTTCTTGTTTGAAACTGTTAAATGTCATTCTCTCTACAACCCGATCATCCGAGGCTTCTTGTCTGAAACTGTTGAATGTCATTGTCTCTGCAACCATATCATTCCAGGGTTCTTGTCTGAAACTGTTAAAGGTAATTTTCCTACTACCCTATCATTCCAGGCTTCCTGTCTGAAACTGCTAAATGTCATTTTCTCCACAACTCTATCATTCCAGGCTTCCTGTCTGAAACTGTAAAATGTCATTGTCACTACAACCCTTTCATTCCAGGCTTCTTGTCTGAAACTGTTAAATGTCATTGTTACTACAAGCCTATCATTCCAGTCTTCATGTCTGAAACTGCTAAATGTCATTGTCTCTACAAACCTATCATTCCAGGCTTCTTGTCTGAAACTCTAAAATGTCATTGCCTCTACAAACTTACCATTCCAGACTTATTATGTGAAACTGTTAAATGTCATTCTCTCTACAACCATATCACTCCAGGCTTCTTGTCTGAAACTTTAAAATGGCATAGTCACTACAACCCTATCATTCCATTCTTCTTCTCTGAAACTGTCAAATGCGATTGTATCTACAACCCTATCATTACAGGCTTTCTGTCTGAAACTGTTAAATGTCATTGTCTCTACAACCCGAACATCCGAGGCTTCTTGTCTGAAACTTTTGAATATCTTTGTCTCTACAACCCTATCATTCCATGCTTCTTGTCTGAAACGGTTAAATGTCATTGTCTCTACAACCCGATCATCCGAGGTTTATTGTCTGAAACTGTTGAATGGCATTGTCTCTACAACCCTATCATTTCAGGCTTCTTGTCTGAAACTGTTAAATGACATTGTCTCTACAACTCTATCATTCCAAGCTTCTTGTCTGAAACTGTTAAATGCCATTGTTACTACAACCCTCTCTTTCCAGACTTCTTGTCGTAAACTGCTAAATCTCATTGTCTCTACAACTCTATCTTTCCAGACTTCCTGTCGTAAACTGCTAAATGTCATTGTCTGTTCAACCCTATCATTCCAGGGTTCTTGTCTGAAACTGTTAAATGTCATTGTCTCTACAACCATATCATTCCAGGATTTCTGTTGGAAACTGTTAAATGTCATTGTCTCTACAACCCGATCAACCGAGGCTTCTTGTCTGAAACTGTTAAATGTCATTGTCTCTACAACCCTTTCATTCCAGGCTTCTTGTCTGAAACTGTTAAATGTCACTGTTACTACAAACCTATCTTTCCAGACTTCTTGTCGTAAACTGCTAAATCTCATTGTCTGTACAACCCTATTATTCCAGGGTTCTTGTCTGAAACTGTTAAATGTCATTGTCCCTACAACCCGATCATCCGCCGCTTCTTTTCTGAAACCGTTAAATGCCATTGTCTCTACAACCCGATCATCCAAGGCTTCTTGTCTGAAACTGTTGAATGTCATTGTCTCTACAACCCTATCATTCCAGGGTTCTTCTCTGAAAGTGTTAAATGTCATTGTCTCTACAACCCTATCATTCCAGGCTTTCAGTCTGAAACTGTTAAATGTCATTGTCTCTACAACCCGATCATCCGAGGCTTCTTGTCTGAAACTGCTAAATGTTATTGTCTCTACATCCCTTTCATTCCAGGCTTCTTGTCTGAAACTGTTAAATGTCATTGTCTCTACAACCCTATCATTACAGGCTTCTTCTCTGAAACTGTCAAATGTCATGGTCTCTACAACCCTATCATTCAAGGCTTCTTGTCTGAAACTCTTACATGTCATTGCCTCTACAAACTTATCATTCCAGACTTGTTATCTGAAACTGTTAAATGTCATTCTCTCTACAACCATATCATTCCAGGCTTCTTGTCTGAAATTTTAAAATGGCATAGTCACTACAACCCTATAATTCCAGGCTTCCTGTCTGAAACTGTTAAAAGTGATTGTCTCTATAACCCTATCATTCCAGGCTTCCCGTCTGAAACTGCTAAATGTCATTGTCTCTACAACCCTATCATTCCATTCTTCTTCTCTGAAACTGTCAAATATCATTGTATCTACAACCCTTTCATTGCAGGCTTTCTGTCTGAAACTGTTAAATGTCATTGTCTCTACAACCCTATCATTCTAGGCTTTCTGTCTGAAACTGTTAAATGTCATTGTCTCTACAACCCGATCATCCGAGGCTTCTTGTCTGAAACTGTTGAATGGCATTGTCTCTACAACCCTATTATTTCAGGCTTCTTGTCTGCAACTGTTAAATGTCATTGTCTCTACAACCCTATCATTGCAGGCTTTCTGTCTGAAACTGTTAAATGTCATTGTCTCTACAACCCGATCATCCGAGGCTTCTTGTCTGAAACTTTTCAATGTCTTTGTCTCTACAACCCTATCATTCTAGGCTTCTTGTCTGAAACTGTTAAATGTCATTGTCTTTACAACCCTATCATTCCAGGCTTTCTCTCTGCAACTGTTACATGTCATTGTCTCTACAACCCGATCATCCGAGGCTTCTTGTCTAAAACTGTTGAATGGCATTGTCTCTACAACCCTATCATTTCAGGTTTCTTGTCTGAAACTGTTAAATGACATTTTCTGTACAACTCTATCATTCCAAGCTTCTTGTCTGAAACTTTTAAATGTCATTGTCTCTACAACCCTATCATTCCAGGCTTTCTGTCTGAAACTGTTAAATGTCATTGTCTCTATAACCCGATCATCCAAAGCTTCTTGTCTGAAACTGTTGAATGTCATTGTCTCTACAACCCTATCATTCCAGGGTTCTTGTCTGAAAGTGTTAAATGTCATTGTCTCTAGAACCCTATTATTCCAGGCTTTATGTCTGAAACTGTTAAATGTCATTATCCCTACAACCCGATCATCCGCCGCTTCTTGTCTGAAACTGTTAAATGCCATTGTCTCTACAACCCGATCATCCAAGGCTTCTTGTCTGAAACTGTTGAATGTCATTGTCTCTGCAACCCTATCATTCCAGGGTTCTTCTCTGAAAGTGTTAAATGTCATTGTCTCTACAACCCTATGAGTCCAGGCTTCTTGTCTGAAACTGTTAAATGTCATTGTCTCGACAACCCTATCATTCTAGGCTTTTTGTCTGAAACTGTTAAATGTCATTGTGTCTACAACCCGATCATCCGAAGCTTCTTGTCTGAAACTGTTGAATGTCATTGTCTCTACAACTCTATCATTCCAGTCTTCTTGTCTGAAACTTTAAAATGGCATAGTCACTACAACCCTATAATTCCATGCTTCTTGTCTAAAACTGTTAAATGTCATGATCTCTACAACCCTATCATTTCAAGCTTCTTATCTGAAACTGCTAAATATCATTGTTACAACATCCCTATCACTCCAGGATTCCTGTCTGAAACTGCAAAATGTCATTGTCTCTACAACCCTATCATTCCAGGCTTCTTCTCTGAAACTATCAAATGTCATGGTCTCTACAACCCTATCATTCCAGGCTTCTTGTCTGAAACTCTTAAATGTCATTGCCTCTACAAACTTATCATTCCAGACTTGTTATCTGAAACTGTTAAATATCATTCTCTCTACAACCATATCATTCCAGGCTTCTTGTCTGAAACTTTAAAATGTAATAGTCACTACAAGCCTATAATTCCAGGCTTCTTGTCTGAAACTGTTAAAAGTGATTGTCTCTATAACCCTATCATTCCAGGTTTTCTGTCTGAAACTGCTAAATGTTATTGTCTCTACAACCCTATCATTCCATTCTTCTTTTCTGAAATCGTCAAATGTCATTGTATCTACAACCCTATCATTGCAGGCTTTCTGTCTGAAACTGTTAAATGTCATTGTCTCTACAACCCGATCATCCGAGGCTTCTTGTCTGAAACTTTTGAATGTCTTTGTCTCTACAACCCTATCATTGCAGGCTTCTTGTCTGAAACTGTTAAATGTCATTATCTCTACAACCCTATCATTCCAGGCTTTCTGTCTGAAACTGTTAAATGTCATTGTCTCTACAACCCGATCATCCGAGGCTCCTTATCTGAAACTGTTGAATGGCATTGTCTCTACAACCCTATCATTTCAGGCTTGTTGTCTGAAACTGTTAAATAACATTGTCTCTACAACTCTATTATTCCAGGCTTCTTGTTTGAAACTGCTAAATGTCATTCTCTCTACAACCCGATCATCCGAGGCATCTTGTCTGAAATTGTTGAATGTCATTGTATCTACAACCATATCATTCCAGGCTTCTTGTCTGAAACTGTTAAATGTCATTGTTACGGCAACCCTATCATTCCAGTCTTCCTGTCTGAAACTGCTAAATATCATGGTCTCTACAACCCTATCAATCCAGGCTTCTTGTCTGAAACTCTTAAATGTCATTGCCTCTACAAACTTATCATTCCAGACTTGTTATCTGAAACTGTTAAATGTCATTCTCTCTATAACCAAATCATTCCAGGATTCTTGTCTGAAACTTTAAAATGGCATAGTCACTACAACCCTATAATTCCAGGCTTCTTGTCTGAAACTGTTAAGAGTGATTGTCTCTATAACCCTATTATTCCAGGATTCCTCTCTGAAACTGTTAAATGTCATTGTCTCTACAACCCTATGAGTCCAGGCTTCTTGTCTGAAAATGTTAAATGTCATTGTCTCTACAACCCTATCATTCTAGGCTTTTTGTCTGAAACTGTTAAATGTCATTGTGTCTACAACCTGATCATCCGAGGCTTCTTGTCTGAAACTGTTGAATGTCATTGTCTCTACAACCCTATCATTTCAGGCTTCTTGTCTGAAACTGTTAAATGACATTGTCTCTACAACCCTATCATTTTAGGCTTTTTGTCTGAAACTGTTAAATGTCATTGTGTCTACAACCCGATCATCAGAGGCTTCTTGTCTGAAACTGTTGAATGTCATTGTCTCTACAACCCTATCATTCCAGTCTTCTTGTCTGAAACTTTAAAATGGCATAGTCACTACAACCCTATAATTCCAGGCTTCTTGTCTAAAACTCTTAAATGTCATTGCCTCTACAAACTTATCATTCCAGACTTGTTATCTGAAACTGTTAAATGTCATTCTCTCTACAACCATATCATTCCAGGCTTCTTGTCTGAAACTTTAAAATGTAATAGTCACTACAACCCTATAATTCCAGGCTTCTTGTCTGAAACTGTTAAAAGTGATTGTCTCTATAACCCTATCATTCCAGGCTTTCTGTCTGAAACTGTTAAATGTCATTGTCTCTACAACCCAATCATCCGAGGCTTCTGTCCGAAACTTTTGAATCTCTTTGTCTCTACAACCCTATCATTCCAGGCTTCTTGTCTGAAACTGTTAAATGACATTATCTCTACAACCCTATCATTCCAGGCTTTCTGTCTGAAACTGTTAAATGTCATTGTCTCTACAACCCGATCATCCGAGGCTCCTTATCTGAAACTGTTGAATGGCATTGTCTCTACAACCCTATCATTTCAGGCTTGTTGTCTGAAACTGTTAAATGACATTGTCTCTACAACTCTATTATTCCAGGCTTCTTGTTTGAAACTGTTAAATGTCATTCTCTCTACAACCCTATCATTTCAAGCTTCTTGTCTGAAATTGCTAAATGTCATTGTGTCTACAACCCTTTCATTCCAGGCTTCTTGTCTGTAACTGTTAAATGTCATTGTTACTACAACCCTATCATTCCAATCTTCCTGTCTGAAACTGCTAAATGTCATTGTCTCTACGACCCTATCATTCCAGGCTTCTTCTCTGAAACTGTCAAATGTCATGGTTTTTACAAAACCTTTCATTCCAGGCTTCTTGTCTGAAACTCTTAAATGTCATTTCCTCTACAAACTTATCATTTCAGACTTGTTATCTGAAACTGTTAAATGTCAATCTCTCTACAAACATATCACTCCAGGCTTCTTGTCTGAAACTTTAAAATGGCATAGTCATTACAACCCTTTAATTCCAGGCTTCTTGTCTGAAACTGTTAAGAGTGATTGTCTCTATAACCCTATCATTCCAGGCTTCCTGTCTGAAACTGCTAAATGCCATTGTCTCTACAACCCTATCATTCCATTCTTCTTCTCTGAAACTGTCAAATGTCATTGTATCTACAACCCTATGACCCCAGGCTTCTTGTCTGAAACTGTTAAATGTCATTGTCTCTACAACCCTATCATTCCAGGATTTCTGTCTGAAACTGTTAAATGACATTGTCTCTACAACCCGATCATCCGAGGCTTCTTGTCTGAAACTGTTGAATGTCATTGTTACTACAACCCTATCTTTCCAGACTTCTTGTCGTAAACTGCTAAATCTCATTGTCTGTACAACCCTATCATTCCAGGCTTTCTGTCTGAAATTGTTAAATGTCATTGTCTCTACAACCCGATCATCCAATGCTTCTTGCCTGAAACTGTTGAATGTCATTGTCTCTACAACCCTATCATTCCAAGGTTCTTGTCTGAAACTGTTAAATGTCATTGTCTCTACAACCCTATCATTTCGGGATTTCTGTCTGAAACTGTTAAATGTCATTGTCCCTACAACCAGATCATCCACCGCTTCTTGTCTGAAACTGTTAGATGTCATTGTCTACAACCCGATCATCCGAGGCTTATTGTCTGGAACTGTTGAATGGCATTGTCTCTACAACCCTATCATTTCAGGCTTCTTGTCTGAAACTTTTAAATGACATTGTCTCTACAACTCTATCATTCCAAGCTTCTTGTCTGAAACTGTGAAATGTCATTGTTACTACAACCCTATCTTTCCAGATTTCTTGTCGTAAACTGCTAAATCTCATTGTCTCTACAACCCTATCATTCCAGGGTTCTTGTCTGAAACTGTTAAATGTGATTGTCTCTACAACCCTATCATTCCAGGATTTCTGTCTGAAACTGTTAAATGTTTTTGTCCCTACAACCCGATCATCCGCCGTTTCTTGTCTGAAACTGTTAAATGCCATTGTCTCCCCAACCCTATTATTCCAGGCTTCTTGTTTGAAACTGTTAAATGTCATTCTCTCTACAACCCGATCATCCGAGGCTTCTTGTCTGGAACTGTTGAATGTCATTGTCTCTACAACCATATCATTCCAGGGTTCTTGTCTAAAACTGTTAAATGTCATTGTCTCTACAATCCTATCATTCCAGGCTTTCTGTCTGAAACTGTTAAATGTCATTGTCTCTACAACCCAATCATCCGAGGCTTATTGTCTGAAACTGTTGAATGGCATTGTCTCTACAACACTATCATTTCAGGCTTCTTGTCTGAAACTGTTAAATGACATTGTCTCTACAACTCTATCATTCCAAGTTTCTTGTCTGAACTGTTAAATGTCATTGTTACTACAACCCTATCTTTCCAGACTTCTTATCGTAAACTGCTAAATCTCATTGTCTCTACAACCCTATCATTCCAGGGTTCTTGTCTGAAACTGTTAAGAGTGATTGTTTCTATAACCCTATCATTCCAGGCTTCTTCTCTGCAACTGTCAAATGGCATGGTCTCTACAACCCTATCATTCCAGGCTTCTTGTCTGAAACTCTTAAATGTCATTGCCTCTACAAACTTATCATTCCAGACTTGTTATCTGAAACTGTTAAATGTCATTCTCTCTACAACCATATCACTCCAGGCTTCTTGTCTGAAACTTTAAAATGGCATAGTCACTACAACCCTATAATTTCAGGTTTCTTGTCTGAAACTGTTAAGAGTGATTGTCTCTATAACCCTATCATTCCAGGCTTCCTCTCTGAAACTGCTAAATGTCATTGTCTCTACAACCCTATGAGTCCAGGCTTCTTGTCTGAAACTGTTAAATGTCATTGTCTCTACAACCCTATCATTCTAGGCTTTCTGTCTGAAACTGTTAAATGTCATTGTGTCTACAACCTGATCATCCGAGGCTTCTTGTCTGAAATTGTTCAATGTCATTGTCTCTACAACTCTATCATTCCAGTCTTCTTGTCTGAAACTTTAAAATGGCATAGTCACTACAACCCTATAATTCCAGGCTTCTTGTCTAAAACTGTTAAATGTCATGATCTCTACAACCCTATCATTTCAAGCTTCTTGTCTGAAACTGCTAAATGTCATTGTTACAACATCCCTATCATTCCAGGATTCCTGTCTGAAACTGCAAAATGTCATTGTCTCTACAACCCTATCATTCCAGGCTTCTTCTCTGAAACTATCAAATGTCATGGTCTCTACAACCCTATCATTCCAGGCTTCTTGTCTGAAATTGTTAAATGTCATTGTGTCTACAACCCTTTCATTCCAGGCTTCTTGTCTGAAACTGTTAAATGTTATTGTTACTACAACCCTATCATTCCAGTCTTCCTCTCTGAAACTGCTAAATGTCATTGTCTCTACAACCCTATCATTCCAGGCTTCTTCTCTTAAACTGTCAAATGTCATGGTCTCTACAACCCTATCAATCCAGGCTTCTTGTCTGAAACTCTTAAATGTCATTGCCTCTACAAACTTATCATTCCAGACTTGTTATCTGAAACTGTTAAATGTCATTATCTCTACAACCATATCACTCCAGGCTTCTTGTCTGAAACTTTAAAATGGCATAGTCACTACAACCCTATGATTCCAGGCTTCTTGTCTGAAACTGTTAAGAGTGATTGTTTCTATAACCCTATCATTCCAGGCTTCTTCTCTGCAACTGTCAAATGGCATGGTCTCTACAACCCTATCATTCCATTGTTCTTCTCTGAAATCGTTAAATGTCATTCTCTCTACAACCCGATCATCCGAGGCATCTTGTCTGAAATTGTTGAATGTCATTGTATCTACAACCATATCATTCCAGGCTTCCTGTCTGAAACTGTAAAATGTCATTGTCACTACAACACTATTATTCCAGGTTTCTTTTCTGAAACTGCTAAATGTCATGATCTCTACAACCCTATCATTTCAAGCTTCTTGTCTGAAATTGCTAAATGTCATTGTGTCTACAACCCTATCATTCCAGTCTTCCTGTCTGAAACTGCTAAATGTCATTGTCTCTACAACCCTATCATTCCAGGCTTCTTCTCTGAAACTGTCAAATGTCATGGTCTCTACAACCCTTTCATTCCAGGTTTCTTGTCTGAAACTCTTAAATGTCATTGCCTCTACAAACTTATCATTCCAGACTTGTTATCTGAAACTGTTAAATGTCAATCTCTCTACAACCATATCACTCCAGGCTTCTTGTCTGCAACTGTTAAGAGTGATTGTCTCTATAACCCTATCATTCCAGGCTTTCTGTCTGAAACTGTTAAATGACATTGTCTCTACAACCCGATCATCCGCGGCTTCTTGTCTGAAACTGTTGAATGTCATTGTTACTACAACCCTATCTTTCCAGACTTCTTGTCGTAAACTGCTAAATCTCATTGTCTGTACAACCCTATCATTCCAGGGTTCTTGTCTGAAACTGTTAAATGTCATTGTCTCTACAACCCGATCATCCAAGGCTTCTTGCCTGAAACTGTTGAATGTCATTTTCTCTACAACCCTATCATTCCAAGGTTCTTGTCTGAAACTGTTAAATGTCATTGTCTCTACAACCCTATCATTTCAGGATTCCTGTCTGAAACTGTTAAATGCCATTGTCCCTACAACCCGATCATCCACCGCTTCTTGTCTGAAACTGTTAAATGTCATTGTCTCTACAACCCTATTATTCCAGGCTTCTTGTCTGAAACTGTTAAATGTCATTCTATCTACAACCCGATCATCCGAGGCTTCTTGTCAGAAACTGTTGAATGTGATTGCCTCTACAACCCTATCATTCCAGGGTTCTTGTCTGAAACTGTAAAATGTAATTTTTCCTACTACCCTATCATTCCAGGATTCTTGTCTGAAACTGTTAAAAGTGATTGTCTCTAAAACCCTATCATTCCAGGATTCCTGTCTGAAACTGCTAAATGTCATTTTCTCCACAGCTCTAGCATTCCAGGCTTCCTGTCTGAAACTGTAAAATGTCATTGTCACTACAACCCTATTATTCCAGGCTTCTTGTCTGAAACTATTAAATGTCATTGTCTCTACAACCCTATCATTCCAGGATTTCTGTCTGAAACTGTTAAATGTCATTGTCTCTACAACCCGATCATCCGAGGCTTCTTATCTGAAACTGTTGAATGGCATTGTCTCTACAACTCTATCATTCCAAGCTTCTTGTCCGAAACTGTTAAATGTCATTGTTACTACAACCCTATCTTTCCAGACTTCTTGTCGTCAACTGCTAAATCTCATTGTCTCTACAACAATATTATTCCAGGCTTCTTGTTTGAAACTGTTAAATGTCATTCTCTCTACAACCCGATCATCCGAGGCTTCTTGTCTGAAACTGTTGAATGTCATTGTCTCTACAATCATATCATTCCAGGGTTCTTGTCTGAAACTGTTAAATGTAATTTTTCCTACTACCCTATCATTCCAGGCTTCCTGTCTGAAACTGCTAAATGTCATTTTCCCCATAACTCTATCATTCCAGGCTTCCTGTCTGAAACTGTAAAATATCATTGTCACTACAACCCTATTATTCCAGGTTTCTTGTCTGAAACTGGTAAATGTCATGATCTCTACAACCCTATCATTTCAAGCTTCTTGTCTGAAATTCCCAAATGTCATTGTGTCTACAACCCTTTCATTCCAGGCTTCTTGTCTGAAACTGTTAAATGCCATTGTTACTACAACCCTATCATTCCAGTCTTCCTGTCTGAAACTGCTAAATGTCATTGTCTCTACAACCCTATCATTCCAGGCCTCTTCTCTGAAACTGTCAAATGTCATGGTCTCTACAACCCTATCATTCCAGGCTTCTTGTCTGAAACTCTTAAATGTCATTGCCTCATCAAACTTATCATTCCAGACTTGCTATCTGAAACTGTTAAATGTCATTCTCTCTACAACCATATCACTCCAGGCTTCTTGTCTGAAACTTTAAAATGGCATAGTCACTACAACCCTATAATTCCAGGCTTCTTGTCTGAAACTGTTAAGAGTGATTGTCTCTATAACCCTATCATTCCAGGCTTCCTGTCTGAAACTGCTAAATGTCATTGTCTCTACAACCCTATCATTCCATTCTTCTTCTCTGAAACTGTCAAATGTCATTGTATCTACAACCCTATGATTCCAGGCTTCTTGTCTGAAACTGTTAAATGTCATTGTCTCTACAACCATATCATTCCAGGCTTCCTTTCTGGAACTGGAAAATTTCATTGTCACTACAACCCTATTATTCCAGGTTTCTTGTCTGAATCTGCTAAATGTCATGATCTCTACAACCCTATCATTTCATGCTTCTTGTCTGAAACTGCTAAATGTCATTGTTTCTACAACCATTTCATTCCAG
>MJUT01038394.1:22861-45434 GCA_002080005.1 Gigantidas platifrons | reverse complement strand
TGTATTTAAATCTGTTCTTCGTTGTGTGTACATGTACATGTGTATTGTTTGTTCTTTGAGGAACAATGTATTTAAATCTGTTCTTCGTTGTGTGTACATGTACATGTGTATTGTTTGTTCTTTGAGGAACAATGTATTTAAATCTGTTCTTCGTTGTGTGTACATGTACATGTGTATTGTTTGTTCTTTGAGGAACAATGTATTTAAATCTGTTCTTTGTTGTGTATACATGTACATGTGTATTGTTTGTTCTTTGAGGAACAATGTATTTAAATCTGTTCTTTGTTGTGTGTACATGTACATGTGTATTGTTTGTTCTTTATACATTGTATGATGATTGTTATAAGAAGTATGATTCAAAATTATTTATTTTTTGCCTATCAATAAGATATTACTTATTAAAAAATAATAATTAAAAACTGACTCTATTCCATCTTAATCCTGCTGTAAAATTTCTTTATTATTTAATTTTCCCCCCATTAATATTATGAAATTTTAAAACTTATATTTGTTAAGGGTCGTTCATGATAATTCAACGTCTCTCATTGTTAATTGTTCTTTTATATTATTATGCAAATTTTAAATCATCTATTTGTTTGGGCTGCCATAATATTCTAAGTCCTTAATTTTTTTCATTGATAATATTATGCAAATTTCAAAACCCTATTGTTTTGGCCACGGTCATACATCAAGTTAACCATTTACCCAAACAGTGCCCATCACGACTGAAGCTTGAGAGTATGTTTGCCACTAGTCGCAGAGAATACCAGAGAAAAACGTTTTTTTGCGATGAAAAGTGTAGTTTTCTCCAGTTACTCTAGTATTTTCCACCAATAAAATTAACCAGATTTTCACATGGCATAAGACTGCTACTGTACAGAAAATTAATCCTAAAAATAATATATTGATTAGTTGCGTTAACTAATGAAAGCACCAACGGTGATGTTAAACGATCGAACTGCTCAGTTACATGTAGATTTTTTGCATGCTATGCACAATCGCAAAATATCAGTATACTTCTAGAAAAAGATGTCAAACTTTGAAATAGTCAATTGAGAGCAAACTCCAGAGACATCAATATGTTATTCACATGAAACAGCTTTTTATCCAATGTCCCAGAATATGTTACATTTTCTTGTATATACATTTGTATATATATAATAGTGAAAATTTTGTCAGCATTGCCAAGAGGGAATGACCTTGGCAAGTCTGCTATTAACAGGAAACCTACATGTGTACCTCGTCTGAATTATCGTTTACAACTCCTTTACAAAACTCATTCCCACAAAATAAAACATAATGTAGATGTTCCTTTACCAAGGAATCTAATGGGATTAACTTCTTTAACCACAAGCAAACCATTGCTTGTAGTTTTAAAAGTTACAAGCATAATTCAGTGTTATCTGATATTTAAGAAGCATTGGGCAGGGGGATAACTACTAATATAATTATTGAATAGTGCCAAAAATGGAAAGAACAGTTGGTGTAGGAGCTACTACTATAACATGCAACAACCCAGTTTTACATTCTATTACATTATTATTTTATTTCCCATCAACTGTTTACGACACTACATCTGTTTTGAAGGGGCAAGCAAATCAATGTGACAGTCAAAGTTAAATATAGTGCGTTCAGAACCATTTGTGGTTTTAATTTTATATCTTGGAAAAGGGAAATATTTTTCTATATGGGGTCTTTTTCGCGGAAGGGGAATGTGACTCTTGAAAAAAATTACAACACTTATTAATAGATTTGATGATGAACTTTCCATTTTCATCTTTTTTGTTTCGAAGCCAACATCAACATTCAATTCCCGGAATTCCCTCATCCATTTACGGACACCTACTGGAGTATTATACAGGTTTTTTTTCATTATTTGTGTCCAAGTTTGTTTGCCGGTTGCTACTTTTATTTCATGTTTATTTTTAGGTGGAACATACTTTAAAAGCATGTATTGTTGACATAAATACGTCAGCAGTGAGTCAAGGTTAACAGGTCAAAACCTCTTTGGGATTTTCTAGACTTTTCATTAGATAGTACGTCAAACATTAGAACACGTGTTGTCTAAAGCACTGGTTCCCAGTCCTGAACAAAACTACGATGGCCGAGAACTAACGACACTGACAAACCAGTTGAATTGTAACCCCATCAGCGTAGGATATAAATAGACTGTTTTAAAATTTATTCTAAAATTAAAAACAGAAAACACACATTTCGGAACAGGACAAAAGTAGAAAGGTACAATTTGTGTACACTTGCTGAAATATCCACACGCATTTTTTGTTGTTCAAATGTCAATTTTCAGACGCAATACGAAAATCAAAGTCTCTTGCATAGTAAAAATATCAATTTCTAGATATTGAAATATCCATCCACAAAATCCGCGTTGCAACAAAGAAATACAGATAGATGAGCAAACGTGCGTATAAGTACACGATTTTAAGGGGGATTTATAATATATGAATGTTGCATGCATGCACTTTCTGATATTTAAGTTACTCGTCCTCTTACAATTGACTCTATATATGGACTATATTTTTGTCCGGGCGGAAGGTTGCGACACATGTTGTGTAAAGCAGTGTCTTCGGGTTTGGATTTCTAATGCATGAGCGCTAGCATTAAACGATATCTCACTCCGTTGATCGTTTAAAAATTAGTGCTAATCTGTGATAATTACTTTTACAATTAAGCATTACATTCTAATGAAAACATGTGCATGTTTGATATCTAAATGTTTTTCATAAATGCCCAACTCGCGGGATGTGCGTCTCCTTCGTTCCAGTGAGGTGGCCATGTTGCTTTGATACTGGGCCTTTCCTTCATTCTTTCAAAGTAGGCTTTAAGGTTAGGAAACTTTCCTAAATCTAGAGACATTCTCCATTGCCAGGCAACAAATGGAAAGAAGAAGACATCAGCCATGGTGAATTCTGTACCAACTAGAAACTCAGTTCCACACTACAAAACAAAATAATCAAATTATTAGACTAAAGCTTTCTTTCCCTGTGTAATTTATCAAAGAAGTCGTTTTTGTATAGTACAAACAGTACGATCAGTGTCGTCTTAACGCATGGGGAAGCTGGGCAGTTTCCCGGAGGCCCACGAACAGAGGGGACCCATGCTTATCCATGTATGTTGTGTACTGTATGTTTTTCTAATGTTTAAACACTTACTTTGTTGGAAGTACCAATACAATCAATATGTTTAATTTCATATACATTTACAATTTTATTCCTGTGAGTGGTTGTGTAGGTATGGGCCCTAGTGCACTGCTTTGCCCGGGGGCCTATGATGCTGTTAAGACGGCTCTGAGTAGAATACATTTAAAACATCGACATCAGTTATGTCATAGGGATAACATTTCGGCTCCATGCTAAGTTTCACAGGAAGAACATTATGAAAAGAAAATTTAAACAGTGATGCATTAATTCCACCAATATCAACAAAACGAACATTATCAACCAGCACAAAAAAAAATGACCTTGGTTAGCTATAATATGATAGAAATACAAAGCCTGATGTCCCGATCTTGGCGTCCAATGAAAATTCAGCATTTTTCTATAAACTGTAACACAGTCAATCCTGTATTAAGAGGTCACCTTTGGGACAAGGAAAAAGTGTTCTTTTAAGACAGGTGACCCCTTAAAAGAGGTTCAATCCATATGAAATTTTCTATGACAGTAAAATGTGACCTTTTCAATACAGCAACTGCTTAATAGAGGTAACCTCATGGTCAGATTTGATTGTATTTATACAACATACCTCTCCAAGATACTTTTCCCAGAGATCAAGCTCATCTTTCATTTTACCTTGTAGCTCTTTAATCTTTTCCTGAAAAAAAGATATAAATAATAAAGGTCTACGCAGAGTGAAGCATGATACGACCGCAGCATGTCGACAGAGGAAAGTTGAACAAGTGTATATTAAAAACAACTGTGGACACAGAATTTTACTTTGACACAGTAAATTGCTGGACACAATAATGTGTTGGATACAATAATTTGATCAACCAACTATATATTGGACATTTGTCTAACTGTTTTATTATTTCAAGTGTTAAATATGCCTTTCAAATATAGGAAATTTCAAAATTGTGACTCCTTTCAGAAATAAAATAAAAAAAAAAATTAATGGCCCATTAAGATGATCATTAAAAAAAATGCATTAAAATTGGATAAAAAATAAAAAAGTAAAAAATTTGAAATATCGTCCTTTTATGTAAAAAAAATGGTAATAGTTACATAATAATGTTATGCATTTTTCTTAAAGGGATTTTGCTAAGGAATTCATTACAACAACATAAAACGCATCAAAATCTGATGAAAAATAAATTATCTCTTAACTACAAATAACAGAAACATCAACTTTTGCACATTAGGACCTCTTGTTTGGAAATACCAACCTTTATTTCATGTCAAGGATCATTGTGTTCAAAATTCAGAAGGATTTTTGTACTAGAACTTAACTTATCGCACGGAAACCATTCTGTCTATAGACTTATACACTATTTGTGCATATTGTCCTCCATATAATAGGGGGCATCGTGGCCATGATCGTATGGTATTTGGATTTACAACTACCTATGCAAATAGTGCCTATCACCACTGTTGTTGTGAGTTCGATCTCGATCAGGGCGAGGTGTACAACATCATGTGATAAAAGTTTTTCAGTGATTTGCGACAGGTCGGTGGTTTCTCCGGATCCTCCGGTTTCCTCCACCAATAAAACTGACCGCCACGATATAACTGAAATATTTTTGAAAGTGGCATTAAACACCATTAAACAAACAAACTTTCATAGTATATTAGTTGCACCTGCAAGCTTTTCCTGTTTAAATCCCTTGGAAGACTCTTAATTCATTGATGTATAGAGAGAAATGTTGACCATCCACAGGAATGGCTACACACACAGTCACATATGACACAGCAGTTATAAATTTTCCTGTTTAAATCCCTTGAAAGGCTCTAACTTAATTATATTTTAGAGAAAAAATTTGTAATCTATTTGATTGGCTGGTTTTATGGTGTTTAATGCTACTTTCAACAATATTTCATTTATATCGTGGCAGTCAGTTTTATTGGTGGAGGAACCGGAAAACCATCGACCTGCCGCTAGTTTTTACGACAATTTGATATTGAAAACATAACAGATTAAAACGTGCTGAATTCAAAATGATGATAATAATTTTTTTTTCTTGCAAAATCTGACTTGCATCGATTGACCCCAACTCATTGAAATCGTCAGCGGAAGAAGATTAAATAAAAACATTTGACAAATGTACTAATGACTTCATTTCTTAAGCAATAACGTTTCCATTGATCAGTGACAATATTACAGTACCACCTGTGTATGAAGTTTACATTTCACAACTCAGAACATTAGGGCTTGTGTCATGTACAGTGATATTCGGGACAGAGTTCGGCTGCTGGTGCAATAGTTACTCAAACAATTCTACATCGAAGTCATCGCTATAAAAATTCTACGGTTGTCATCACTGATGAACTGGTTGACCGATACGAAATATTCATTGCTAAAATGACAACGGAATTTTTCACTTAAATTACGTATATTCATTCTTATCTCTTTCACCGATAATACCTTTTCCGGACTTCACTATTAGTAACACACCGGCCCTCTTACAAAGAAACAGTAATTGCTCATCCTACGGCTACGCGAGTTCGTTCCGAATTTTTTTTTAGGTGGGGATCAGTGTTGTTCATCTTTTTAGTTTTCCGTGACGTGTGTGTATATTTTTTTTTTATAGATTGACATCATTTTCTGTGTCTCTGGATTGCCCATTCTTAGTTGAACTTCGAAAGTCATTTGGCTTCAAAACAGCCCCTCATACCTCTTTACCCTTAACATTTTTGCTTCCATATATATTCAGCTTTTTCTAAATTTTTGTCAAAATAAGTGGGGGGGGGGCAAAATCATAGTTTTATCCCCCCACTTTTGATAGTGGGGGAGGAGACAAGTGTCCCACAAGCTCTGGAATATCGCATCAACTGAGAGATATATACTCCATATGCAGGTGCTGCTGAAATACTGCTACATATAAATATAAAGTTCACAATGGGAAAATTGAAATAATATCTTTTGTCGTAAAGTTCCATATAATTCCTCAATGTGTACATCTTTAGAAACACTTGCTATGTCATCTACACCTGATTCATGACTTATCGACTGGTTTGTAACTAGAGTGTTTACAGATGGGAGCCACCAGAGGAACATTGACAAACTTTATCACATTTGAAGCAGGTTCTAACATGAATAAATAAATATATACCTCTTTTCTATCTTCTTCTTTTGTCTGCCTGAAATACATTATTAATTGTTTTTGTTTGTCCATAATATTCTCAGCAGCCTGAAATGAATAATTTAGTCATAGCATACTTAGTTAACAAATAGAGTGAGTGAGTGAGTGATTGTTGTTGAATGCCAACTCAGTCAATTTTCAGCTATATCATGCTATATGATATGATGAAGACGATTTTGTCTGCTCTGTACTAGACAAACATGCTCACTTGGATTTTTATAGTGCTAGCTCACTGAAACAACAGTCCGTGTGGCCAGACATGTTGCTCCACTCTGACGCATTATCCCGACTATGAGCCTACCAATCGTTGCTCTTACTCCTAAATGCTGCATGCTAGGCAGAGAAGCAACCAATTCTAATTTAATATTATTTTGGTTTTACCCGACCGGGGCTCAAACACACGATTTACTACACTGAAGGTGGGCACCCTAACCATTATACCAATGATCCATTTATGACTGCATGAACATGATTGATTGGTTTGATTTATGGAGCTTAACACCACTTTCAACGATTTTCAGTTATATCGTCACGGTCAGTTTTATTGGTGGAGGCAACCTGAGTACCAGAAGAAAACAACCGGCTTGTCGCAAGTCACTGACAAACTTTATCACATAATGTTGTATCGAGTAAACCTCACCATGAACGGGGTTCGAACTCGCAACAAGAGTGGTGATACAAGTTGCGAGTTCGAACCCAGTTCATGAACATGAAGTAGGTTTACAGCAAACCATTATCTTTTTATTGATGGCCTTATTTATAACAGCACATACCTCAAATCCTTTCTGTAGAACCTTTGACCTTAGTTTAGAATCTGATGGCATCAGTATTGTCCCTTGTCTCTTGTATGTAGACTGAAAACAGATAAGTTGATGTCCATTACAACAATGTAATAATTACAGTTTATACAAATTTTCCTTTTTTTGCAGAACAATAAAAGATTTGATTTGATTTTATTTGATTTTTTGTGTTTAATGCCACTTTCAGCAATATTTCAGCTATATGATGGCGACCAGTTTTAGTGGTGGAAGAAGCTGCAGTACCCGGAGAAAACCACCGACCATGGGCAAGCAACTAATAAACTTTATCACTTGCGGCTGCGAGTCGAGTGCACCCTTTTTTTAAATTTACAGAGCCAGGCGCGCATCCACGCCGTATTGGTGATAGGCTTGTATGAGTTGTTAGGTAATCCAATTACCTAACTCATTGAGCCACCCGGGTCCTAAAAGATTGGAATAAATTACCAGAAAACATCACAAACAATAAAACAGCAGACGTATTTAAAGAGGGCCTCTAACATGAAATACTCCTCAAAATCTTCCCATAACTTCAATAAATATATACTTTGTTTTTTTCTTATAGTAAATACAAAAAATTTAAAAAAAAGTGCAAATATATATACACTCCGACAAAAATTAAGCACCACCCTATACTTTTATCGATATATTTTTTTTTACATTAATACTGATAAAACAATAAATAAAAGGCCGTTGGCCACTGGTCCCCCGACGCCAAGGTTATATCGTAAGATTAAATTTTGAAACTACTGTAAACTAGAGGGTCACGTGAGCCTGTATCACTCATAATTCTGAAAGGGGACCACCCAAAGACCATTTTGAAGTAAAAAAAGGGGAGTAACTCTGGTTAGATTTGTCGAAAAATCATCATTATCGAATTTGACCTAGATATTCATGAGATACACTTACATACCAAACCTAGTTTCAATTTGACTTTTTGTTCACAAGTTATAATTTGGAAACCAAAATATTAGCAATTTTGAAGTATAAAAAGGGATGTAACTCTGGTAAGATTTGTCGAAAAATTATCGCTATCGCACTTGACCTAGATATTCATGAGATACACTTACTTATCATCCTTCCCTCCGGCTATATCTACCTGCTGGCTCCATAAACAAAACTCGTATCAAAGTCCGCGTGAGCTGAGCAGGACTTATCAATAGTCAGCAGGAGTTATCACCAAATTATCCTAACATTTAAACGATAATTCCTGTGAAGATGGCAAAAATAAATAAAATTCATCTACACCATTAGCTAGTTAACATTATTTTTTAAAACATATATCAAATTAAGAACTGTCGCGTTAGAAATATCAACAAACATCGTCCTACAAAAATGTACTTTACACAATTCTTGATAACCTCTCCTCAGACGTCATAATTTTTTACGTCATAAAGGAGGTTGTGACCGTCATGTTTTCTAAACCGGAACGGCATTGGTAAGCAAAACCTTTAATGAAAATGGGTGACTTTGATGTTTGTAATAAAAAAAAATGAATATCCCCATTAAAGGGAAAATCCAACAATCTTAATATTTATATAAATCTGTAAAAATGAATGGTATATTTTGCAAACTACTTATGAACTACGGTTTTGGGGAAGCGTATTTTGAATATTTTGAATCATGTAATTTTTCCCGCGAAAAATACAAATATAGATGTATCCGTGTTTATGGTTGATTTAAGGATGATAAACATGTCATCTGAATGTGAATATAATTTATACTGAAAAATATCAGCCTGCTCGACAGAATATGAAGTTTGTGACTCGTTCGCTTCGCTCACTCGCCAACAAACTTCATATTCTGGCTTGGCATGCTGATATTTTCGGTATCAATCAATTCACATCCAGATAACATATACATACCAAACCTAGTTTCAATCTGACTATTTGTTCCCAAGTTATCATCTGGAAACCCAAATATTTAGCAATTTTGAGGTATAAAAAGGGGCACAACTCTAGTAAAAATTGTCGAAAAATTGTCATTATCAAACTTAACCTAGATATTCATAAGATACATTTACATGCCACACCTAGCTTCAATTTGACTTTTCATTCACAAGTTATCATCTGGAAACCAATTCGGGACACACGGACAAAGTATAAAAAGGGATGTAACTCTGGTAAGATTTGTCGAAAAATGATCACTATCGAATTTGACCTAGATATTCATGAGATACACTTACATACCAAATCTAGTTTCAATCTGAAAATTTGTTCCCAAGTTATCATCTGGAAACCAAATATTTAGCAATTTTGAGGTATAAAAAGGGGCACAACTCTAGTAAAAATAGTCGAAAAATTGTCATTATCGAACTTGAAATAGATATTCATAAGATACACTTACATACCAAACCTAGCTTCAATCTGACTTTTCATTCACAAGTTATCATCTGGAAACCAAAAAGCACACGGACGGATGGACGGACGGACGGACGGACGACACCCATTTCTATAGTCCCCTTCGACGAAGCGTCGGGGGACAAATAGATATCACAATTTTTCTTACACTTCTTAAAAGACTACAACAAGGGCTCTAAAATTACCAATCTATGAAGTAGTTATCATTCTGAAAGATGTGACTATGACGTGGCAAAAATGGGGTTTAAAACAGGCACTGGAAAAACGTAAAACCAGTTTGTCTTTGATGGAAGTTTTTAACATTGCATTATAATCAGAGTCTTCAGATTTTAAGAACTTTTAAATGCATCTATTGTGCGTATGTGTAAGGCATAACAATCAATAACGCGTTTATTGTGAAGTTCTGTAACACGCCTCGTCATGCTTCGCACTAGACGCCTAAGCTGTTCTTGGAGGAACTGTTGCCACTCCTGTAAGATAGCAGTTCTTAATTCGTCAATAATTTGACATTTTGGATTGCGTTGGTTATTTTTTCGGCCAATAAAGTCCCATACATGCTCTATAGGGTTCATGTCTGGCGACATCGCAGGCCATGGAGTTGTCTGAACAGCCTCTTGCTGTAAAAAAATGTTGTACAATTCGGGTTCTATGTGGCCTAGCGTTGACGTCCATGAAAATTGGCCTGTCAGCCAACGCATGATTGTCGAAATGGGGGACTACGCGTGGAGCGAGCACATTGTCACGGTATTTTTGGCCTGTCAGATTACCATCAAGAACGTACAAGTCTAACTTACAGTCAAAGGAAAAACAACCCCAGACAGTTACACCCCCACCCCCAAAAGCAGTTGTGCCCAAAATGTGGTTGTCCTGAAATGAAGTATTTCGCTAGCGCCAAACCCTTGCATGACCGTCGGTAGGGCGTAACAAAAAAACGACTTTCATCAGACCAGTGGACCCGTCTCCATGTGCGAATAGTCCACCCCAAATGATCATGTGACCAGTCAAATCGAGCATGGCGATGACGTAATGTCAACTGTGGACGTTTTATGGGTCGTCGCGCTCGCATTCCCTGATGGTGGAGGCGTCTGATTACAGTGCGTGTGCTAATGTGGCCTCCAAACACTAAATTACCACGAAGTGCACCAGCTGTACTGAACGGCCGTTGCCACGCCCGTCTTGATATGAGCCGGTCCTCTCTCGGCGTCGTTTTTCGAGGTCTACCTGAATGTGGACGGTCAGTAACATTCCCCGTTTGACGAAAACGCTGCATCAGTCGTACAATGATGGAATGGTTAAGCCTGAAGTGGTCTGCCACCCTTCTATGGCTAAAACCACCGTTATGTATGCCAACAGCTTGCCACCTTTCTGGTATGGTTACTTTTCGCCGCACCATACCAAACCAATAGATCAAAGCGCGAAAGCGCTGATATACGGTTTTGCCTTGAAACTTTATATTAGCTGTGATTCCAAGAATGGACGATTTCCAAATAAGCAGACATTCCATACTAACATACATCACCAACTTTAATGCTGCAGAGAAGTGATAGTGTAGCTCTTTGTGCATCTCAGACATGCTTGGGCTTTTTATTTTGCAGTGTTAGGTATATATGAGGAACATAACATGTCCGACATACTTGTGATGAATCATTTGACCAATAATTGGTAACCAGTCTGTGTATTCAGGGTGTCAACTTAACTATGTCAATGAGGTCAAGGCTATATGTTATATTATGACTGGCATGTACTATACTAAATCAACCATCATAGCAAATATCTCAATAAAATGTTCACTCAAATGTGGAAGGGGTTAAGAGCCAGGTGACAGAGATCTTACTGACAAGATGAACCACTAAATGTCATTAACTTGGTATAAGCCATAACTCTGGCAAGTATGGCATCACAGTATTTGACATCTTTTATTATGGCTATATCCAACATGTCCAAGTGCTTATGTGTTTATTATTGACCAATCAAATTAAAACTGCTCCTATATGTCACTGCATACAGCTCCATTATATTTTCTGTTTTTATGACCTCTTCTGACTTTATTATTTAATGCTTTCCAAATCAAGGTAGCTACAATTTAATTGGTCAATGTCATATGTGACTAGAACTTGAAAAGATGCTTTAATGTGTAATTGGTCTTCTTTTTTACAAGGAAACTTATGTCTTACTTATATACATTTGACTCCTGATGTTGAAGTGAAGCCCAGTACTGTGGCCACGCCACAAAAGAATACTTCTGTGGCCCAATTTGACAACATAATGCAGCAAAGTCTAATTATCCCTCCTTCATGCAATACCATAATTATGCACAGGTTGGTTGGATTTACTTCCTTTGGTTAAAGTTTCATTGACATCTTACAACTGTGACCACAGAAGAGTAAATTTTCTTACAATGTCATCTACATAGGTCAACATGAAAGTATTCTCAAGTCCAATTAACCCCCCTTGATTATGCAGGTCCGTAATTATTTTTCTTCATGCACATGGTCGGTCCCCTATATGGTTAAAGTTTCATTGAATCAAACAAACCATATAGGGGACCGACCATTTAATTTGCAAAGGGGGGGGGGGGTATGGGTTTTTTTTCGTTCAGAATTTTTTTTTCGGACAAGACGAGAGTTAGAATATTTATTGTTTTTGTAGCACAAAGCGCGAATTTTTTTTTCCAGAATTTAACATTAGGTTATATGACAAACGCTCTGAGTCTGAATCAGATTATTTTTTTTCCTCCACCAAAATCAGAATATTTTTTTCAGCAACATTGGGAATCAGAATATTTTTTTGATGAAGAAACCATAACCCCCCAATAAGTCCAATTATCTCCCCTTAATTATGCTAGATCTTACTTTAATATATTTCATCATGCACTTTTCATATGGTGTTCTACCTTTGATTAATGTTGTTTGTCAACAAACCCACGCGAAAATAATAGAATAAATTACTACGCCAGTAACTGTTCGAATCTGTGTAAAGGCTTAAAGAGCGTCCTACGTCAATGCCACGTTTTTCATTATTTCTGGTATGCTGATTCTGTTCTCAAAATTAAATTAATTAGAACCGATTCCATAAATTTTCGCACGATGACTGAACTATTTCGTTTACTGTCGTACTTCGGTCGTATATGGCGGGAAATAATTAATGAGCTTATAAGTGGAATCCCATTACAAGGAAACGACATAAATACTTTATTTACACAAAAATCAAGCATTATTATACAATGTCAAAAAAAATGAAAACGGAACATACACAACTAGATTTATCGTAAAATTGAATGTAGGACAAGCGTCAAGTGGTTAATTTACGTTACTTGTCGGAATATTTTTATGAATGCAAACTAGCGTAATAATACAAGCAAGAAAATATCGGCATTTTAATCCTCCTGACAATTTGTCATAGTTAAACATTTACCATTTGAGATACGATAAGTTATCTGAAAATCTGCAAAAGTAGTAATATTCAAAGTGTATTCTTATCTAACAAGCACCAGATCTATATTTTGATGAGCCATCTCTGTCTCGACAGGTGATAAGATCATGACGGTTGTCATGTAAACAAATAAAAATGGCCGAAAGGCCACAAGTAAATACGGTTTTGCAAAACCGTATAAAAATGAAACTTAAAACTCTACGAAAAAAAAAAATCAGCTTTTCGTTCGCAAACAGAAATGTTGAAAAGTACATGTGGCACTTTACACACCCTGTCATATACACATAAATAAAAATCGACCAATAACCTGTTTCACAGGTAGGTAGGTAATTAAGTATGTGTGTACAGGTAACGAAAACAGCAAACCGATTTGAAATAAGTTCATTATTAGAAAAGATATTATTGAAACAAGTCAGGTGGTGCTTAACTTTTGTCGGACTGTATATATATATATAAAAAAAAGAGAAAATTGCAAAAATGTAAATATATATATATTTTGTTTGTCATACCAGGTTGGCATGTGCCGAAAAATTATCTTCGTTATATTGAAGGTTTTCCGTAAATGAAGAAGAAGAAGATGATGTTGTACAAATAATAAAATAGCAAGAATTAGAATTGTCCTACTTAAGACTCAATACTAGTGGCAGATTGATACAATTAGGGTTAGACTGAAAACAGATAAGTTGATGGTACAAATAATAAAACATCAAGGAGTAGAATTATCCGGTCCCACTCTAATCTCAATACTAGTGGCAGATTGATACAACTAGGGTTAGACTGAAAACAGATAAGTTGATGGTACAAATAATAAAACATTAAGGAGTAGAATTATCCGGTCCCACTCTAAACTCAATACTAGTGCCAGCTTCTTACAACTGTAGCAAACACAGTTAAACCTGTATTAAGAGGTCACCATTGGGACAGGTGACCTCTTAAAAGAGGTTCAATTCATATGAAATTTTCTACGACTGGACAAGAAAATGGTTACTTTTTAATACAGGTGACTGCTTAATAGAGGTGACGACAAGTGACAAGGACAGGTTTTGACTGTATCAGGTTTGACTGTATCATGTTTTGACTGTTTCAGGTTTGACTATATCACGTTTTGACAGTATCAGGTTTGACTGTATCAGGTTTTGACTGTATCAGGTTTTGGCTGTATCAGGTTTTGGCTGTATCAGGTTTGACTGTATCAGGTTTGACTGTATCAGGTTTTGACTGTATATCAGGTTTGACTGTATCAGGCTTGACTGTATCATGTTTTGACTGTATCAGGTTTGACTGTATCAGGTTTGACTGTATCAGGTTTTGCTGTATCAGGTTCGACTGTATCAGGTTTGACTGTATCAGGTTTGACTGTATCAGGTTTTGACTGTATCAGGTTTGACTGTATCAGGTTTGACTGTATCAGGTTTGACTGTATCAGGTTTTGCTGTATCAGGTTTTGACTGTATCAGGTTTGACTGTATCAGGTTTGACTGTATCAGATTTTGACTGTATCAGGTTTTGACTGTATCAGGTTTGACTGTATCAGGTTTTGCTGTATCAGGTTTGACTGTATCAGGTTTGACCGTATCAGGTTTTGACTGTATCAGGTTTGACTGTATCAGGTTTGACTGTATCAGGTTTTGACTGTATCAAGTTTGACTGTATCAGGTTTGGCTGTATCAGGTTTGACTGTAGCAGGTTTAACTGTCTCAGGTTTGACTGTATCAGGTTTGACTGTATCAGGTTTGACTGTATCAGGTTTTGCTGTATCAGGTTTGACTGTATCAGGTTTGACTGTATCAGGTTTGACTGTATCAGGTTTTGACTGTATCAGGTTTGACTGTACCAGGTTTGACTGTATCAGGTTTTGACTGTATCAGGTTTGACTGTATCAGGTTTGACTGTAGCAGGTTTGACTGTATCAGGTTTTGACTGTAGCAGGTTTAACTGTCTCACGTTTGACGAAACATGACAACATTTTCAGGTCCATATGACATCAACGGTAGTGATAAAACGTTATTTCAATTGTTTGAAGGCACTGAAGGAAATTGATGTTAATTTCTTCTAGTTATCTGCCCGTAGAACTTCACATATTGTCTGTTTGATTGATAGTGTTTAATGCCACTTTTAACAGTATTTCACTTATATCTTGGCGGTCAGTTTTATTGGTGGAGGAAACATGAGGACTCGGAGAAAACCACCTACCTGTCGCAATTCACTGACAAACTTTATCACATAATGTTTTGTACACCTCGCCTTGATCGAGATTCGAACTCACAACATCAGTGGTGATAGGCACTGATTGCATAGCTAGTTGTAAATCCAACTATCATACGATCAGAACCACGACGGCCCCTTATTGTTGAAGGAACTGAATGAGATAGAAATTAATTTCTTCTAGTTATCTGCTCATAGACCGCTACGTATTTTCCCACCGTCCGTGATAATATAATTCAGCATCAGCACGACAGTGCCACCTCCATTGGACATGTCTAAATTGTTTTATTTAGTTAATTAAATTCTAACTTGCTCTGAGGAAAACTTTTCTATTTTATTCAATATAATTAATATTTCATAAAGTTTTTTGTTTTTTTTTGCACTACATATTTTCGGCTGAATTGTATTATTATACTACATGTTACTGAATTAAACTCAGCACATGTACATGGCACTGTCGTGTGACTAATCATGGATGTTCTTTTTTTACATACGAGTTGCTTAAATAAATCTTCAAAACAAAATTACATTTTTTTCTGTGTTACATTATGTATGCTGATAAACGTAGTGGTTTTAAATTGAGGTAGATTTTCCCATAAAATCAACAACATTTTAGATCTAGATGATTTCAGTATCCATGGTTACCTCTACTGTATCTCACCTCTAAGTATAAACAGATTGCTGTTGATTCACATACTACGACATCACCATCTTTAAATGTTGGTACCTGTAAAAAAATAGTGAAGAAATTGATCAGAGTGGAATATTCATTGTCAGCTCCTGTTACCTTGGGCAAGGATAAATCCTTGCCTTGGGTGGTAAGACAATTACATGTATGGTACCGGTAAATGCAGTGCCGTCTTAAGGCATGAGCACTGAGCAGTTGCACAGGGGCCCTATGCTAATCTATGTATGTCGTGTACGGCTTCTTTTTTAATGTTTAAACACTGATCTTGTTGGAAGTACCTATACAATACATTTATGGTTAATTTTATCGACATTTACAGCTTTATTCCTGTATTAGTTGTGTAGGTATGGGCCCCAATGCACTGCTTTGCCTGGGGGCCTATAATGCTGTCAAGACAGCCCTGGGTAAATGTAAAGGTGGGTTTATACTCCGGGTGCGACAGCGATGCGACGGATTTGCAATGTCGCTTTCAACATCGCTACCCCATTGCAGCGACAACGCACGTCATCACTGACCATCGCTAGTGAAAATTTTAGTCGCAAGGATCATCGCTAGCTGTCGCAGCAGAGTTGAAATTATTTTAACTTTCTAATGATATCGCTACCGTCGCTGAGTAATTGCCATCTGAAATCATAAAAAAAATATCAAAATCACTAGGCAACACGAACTAAAAACGATAGTAGCGACGCGATAAAAAAGCAATGATTCGCAATACAATGTAGTATCGCTTCTCCATCGCAACAATTTTATTTGCTCGTCGCATCCGGCGTATAAATCCACCTTAAGGTTAATTCTTTCCAGTAACTATAAAAAACCTTATCTTATTTTTATGAAACAAGTGTTACATCATTATTAAATGTAAAACAATTTTGGTCACAGAATCAAGGTTAGCTCGCAGTAAATAAGATACTGATAGATAAAGTGTTCTCTGAGAAACTTGCAACTCATCTGGACTCACCAGAATCACCTTTTTTTGTTTTAGATTACAGAATGCACTAGTAAGACTCATGAATTGTTAGTAGGAATTCCTCATTTTATCATACAAGAATCTCTGGTTCTGTGTATTGAAGTCTAGTCTTATTTGTTTTCGCTAGTTGTACAAACTTGTGCTTATTATTTTATGAAGCTGAAACAAATTTTATGTGTAAATATTAACGGTTTTGCTGTACAATGTCACACTGAATCTAGTCCTACGTTTCCAATCGCTTACTACTTTCCACATCCCTACACCCCCCCCCCCCAAAAAAAAGAACAAGGAAAAGAAAACATTAGAAGTAAATGATTGGAAACGTTCAGTCTTATATAGTAGGAGTAACACTAAATCTAGGAGGATTATTCTCAGAAGAAGGAGTAACACTAAATCTAGGAGGATTATTCTCAGACAAAGTGAGTGAGTGATTGTTGTTAAACGCCAATTCAGCAATTTTTCAGCTATATCATGGCGAGAGCAAGTTAATTTTTAATGAGATGGTGATGAGGTCCGCTTTGTTCTAGACCAACATGCTTAATTGGATTTGCATAGTGCTAGATCACTGAAACAGCAGTCCGCGGATAGACATGTCGCTCCACTCGGACACATTATTCTGATTCTGAGCCAACCAGCCTTTTCTCTTTCTCCATTATGCTGTGTGCTTAGCGGAGAAACAACACATACCAATTTTATAGTCTTTGGTTTGACCCAACTGGGGCTTGAACCCACGATCTACCGCACTCAAGGCGAGCATGCTAACCATTACGCCACCGATGCGGTCTTCTCAGACTGAAGTCGTTAGTATCTGTTGTAAGTCAAATCTCAACGAGATGATGTTCTAAATTGAATTCAAGTCAAATTGCCCCATTTAATGAAAAGAAGAAATTAATTTGATCATAAAATCAGTTTGAGAATATTAAAACATTATATCTTTCCAACTTAAATAATATTTTGTGCATAAATGGTATTTTTATTTAAATATTGGCGGTTCCTAATGGTGTCACGTGAGTACATTTAATTATTGGTGTGAAAAATAAGGCTTCTTTGTTGGATTTCTACTAACTAGTGGCATTTTTTTAATGGTCATTAATACTTTTTTACTTAACATAAACATATATCTTTAATGTGTGGTGCCATTAAAGTAATTACAAATACAATGTACTTTATTGCTTGTTTATGCAACAAAGCTCTGGAATTGTTCGTATTTGTGTCCGTTGAGGCAAAGCCCACTGGCACTGACTGCAACTATTTGATTTTTTAATGTATAATATTGTTTAACATTTCATTTGTGAAATGTGCATATTTGTGGCTTGTCTGTACAAATCTCTAGAAATGTGACCGCCACATGTTCAATGTTGCCATTTCTCCCAACTATCACTGGCCATTGTGTTTAATGCTATAGTCATCATGGCAGTATATGTACGAACAGGTAGGTTTATATAATTTCATTATCAGCTTGGGCAAGTTTATGGCTTTGCAACAAGCTTTAACTGCAATTTCAAGAATTTGCATCATTGGCTTTGGTCTAATTGATGTGCTTCTGATAGGAGTGTGACAAGTCTTTTGGCTTTATCAAAATATAACTAATTAAGTCGCTAATTAATTTTTGCACAACCAGTGCATCTATACTTTACAAAGAATGCTAGAACTTTTGGAAGTAGAACAGAAATTTGGTGGAGGTGGGAGGATTTGGAGCAAACCTCAGAAGTTGACTGGAAAGTTGGGGTGCAAGCTTCATAAGCGGTTTAGAAAGTTAGGGGAAGCTAAAAAGCAGACAAGAAAAGACATTTAATGTTTCCGCCTTGTCTGAAATTGTTTATGGCCCTCATGTCATGAGCGAATCTCATTGAGATTAGGACTCCAAAGAAATGAAAATTTTATACAGACAGAAAATTTCTGCCGAATCCTAATCTCAACAAGATTACTCGGGGGCATGCAATAATATTCATGACTAGCTGTTTTTAAAAATGCACTAATATTTCAGAATATATTGGAGAAAAAAAACATAGTGGCGTAGTGGGGAGATTTGACCAGGTACCCCTAATGCCTGAATCACCAGGGTCCTGGTGGCTCAATGAATTAGGTAGTTGGATTACCTAACATCTCATACAAGCCTATCACCAATATGGCGTGACCGTGGGTTCACGCCCGGCTTTGTAAATTACAAAAAGGTTGCACTCGCCTCGCAGTCGCAAGTGATAAAGTTTACAAGTTGTTTGCCCATGGTCGGTGGTTCTCTCTGGGTACTCCGGCTTCTTCCACCACTAAAACTGGTCGCCATAATTATAGCTGAAATATTGCTGAAAGTGGCGATAAACACCAAAAATCAATCAACACCTACATCACCTGCAGCTAATCATTTTCAGTAAACAAACCATCATGAAAACGACGTACAAATGTGAAGATCGTAATATTTTAGCGAAACGGTTACGTACCTGTCCACGAGGATTAAGTGCCATAATATCTGGACCCTTATATGTCCCTTTTCACTGAAGCTTATTTGTTTTGAAGTATACTCGATGTTCTTTTCTGCTAGGACAATCATTGGGTTCCAGCATGGAATGCTACCAGATCCCCAATAAAGCAATTTTTCTCCCATATCTGAGGATGTGCAAACTGTGCTGTACTGATCCACAAAATGCTCTAAATTTTGCCTACTTCGCCTACTGAGAAATGTTCTAAATTTTGACAACGGGTGTGTTCGGAATTCCACTAAATTCACCCTTGGATCCCCAAACTTGCAATCGTTGGCTACCCATGGGTGAAAATTAATCAAAATTGTTAACCTTTGAATATAGTAAACTGTTCAATTGGAAATGAGACTGGAAATGTAGGTTTGTAAATTTTGGATGAGTTTCTGTAAAATAACGACTGTTGTATATGTTCCCTTTTGTCATTGGAAAATAAATTCAATAATTGATCTAAATTCCCTTTCTCTATTTCACAAAATGAGAATATTAGTTACATATTAACAGTGAAAGCTAATCTCAATAGAACTGACTTTTTTTTCTCTTTCTAGCAGGGGCCGTCGTGGTCGTGATCGTACACATGGTAGTTGGAGTTACAACCACCTGTGCAATCAGTGGATATCACCACTAAAGTTGCGAGTTCGAACCCCGCACATGAAGAGGTGTACTCGATGCGACATCATTTGATAAAGTTTGTCAGTGATTTGCGACATGTCGGTGGTTTTCTCCTGGTTCTCTGGTTTCCTCCACCAATAAAAGTTTCCTCCACCAATAACACTGATATAGGGTTAAATAAAATATTGTTAAAAGTGGAATTAAACATCAAAAACCTAAATCAAACCATCATTTTCTATTGTCGCCATTTTCTTCAATTAACAAATCTACAAAAGGTCTATGGCTTAAAATATTTCCCTCGTTCATTATTGAATGCTATAGTATTAGATACGCCTTTCACCATTAGTACATGCAAATAGAGATATTATCTAATGATAGGCATTGCAAGTAACGTGGTTACATTTTTATCCATAAATTAGTTTTACTTATCCTATTACATATCAAGTCTGTCATTTATTGTAAATGTGTTTGTGATAAATCAACATCATCGTAATTGTTAATATCTATCATAGGTTCTGTGGGTAACACAAATGTAAAAATCAAGTCATATTGGGTCATCCTTTGGATACCTATAGTCGAAAATATGAACCACTGGTTGATATTTCAAAAAATCTTATTTTGATTACAACAGGGTGAGTTTCATAGAATTCCGAACGCCCCCGTGTAACCCGATACTGAATGATTTGTAAAAAACTGGTTACACTATAATGTCATGAAAAAATTGACCTGAAATGTCATGAAAGTACATAAAGGCTTATATCAATTTTTATTATCCAATGGATTGAGTTCAAAATTAGCATATATCTAACGAATATTTAATAAAAAAAAAAAAAAAAAAATTTAGGGGGAAATAATTTGACCTGATAATTGTCATGAAATGTCCTGAAAATGTCATGAAAAGTACATAAAGGCCTATATCTTTTTTATTATCCAATGGATTGAATTCAAATTTAAAAATGTTAAATACATTAGCTTATATTTAACCAAGGATTTATATAGTAGGACTACTGTATAAATCCTTGATTTAACGAATATTTAAAAAAAAAATTAAAACATTTTTTTAGGTGGACATAATTTAACCTGAAAATTGTCATGAAATGTCCTGAAAAGTACATTAAAGCTTATATCTTTGTCATGATGCGATGGATTGAGTTCAAATGGGGTGATATATTTAAAGAATATTTAAAAAAAAATGATTATTACTATAAATAATTTGGCCTGGATCGACTGGAAATGCATGTTGGAAATGGACAAGTCGAAAAAGAAAACAGACTTACCTAAAGAAGTTTGAAGTTTGTAGTAGTATAAAATAAATGTGGATTTCACTTTAGTTCATTATTACAGAAAGTCATCANAAATTCAGACACATCATATACTTAGTACTACTTATCATATCTATTTTAGTGCTAATTGTCTTGTGCATATTAAAGTACCTTTTCATCTTAAGATTTTAGTGCTAAATTTATTACTGTATTTTTGTAAATATTCATCTGGTGTTGTACATACTAATCATGACATCTTTTCCTGTACTGGTAGCTGGCCATTCCCAGGCCAAATACTTTGGTAAATATTTATCATTAACTGATACAGATGTGTTGTCTTATTCAGGGTTCCACATCGACCAGATGTTTCAGAAGTTGCAACCAACTGTTGGGAACTACAACACCGTGGTCCTTCACATCGGTGCCAATGACTTATCCCGTGGTTTATCAGTAAAGGCAGTACTCGACAAGTATCAACAACTCACAAGCCTTGAAGTGCCATCTGGGACATCAACCCAACTGCAGACATCATTCTCTCCGGTCTTCTATCAAGAGCCTCTAACCAGTTCCCAGGGGCACTACCACGCACAGACTTCCTGCAAGATCTCAACCAGAGAGCTCACCTACTTAACAACTGCATAGCTTCACTCGCTTCAAGAATACCACTACTACACTACGTTGGTCACCCGTCATTCGTCAAGAAAGGCACTACACAGAGACACATACTCAGTAAAGATGGTCTACACTTGAGCTTTAGGATACATCCACAGTTGTGAAAGACATCGCCTACACACTACCAGGCCAAGTAACAGCATCTGGGATCTTTCACCCCCCCTCCAACTACTCAAGCGCCTGAACCAGAACCTACTGAACCAACATCAGACCCGACACCATACAGAACTGCTCTACTCAGCGTTCCAACTACACCAACATAGTCTTCAGCAGTTGATGACCAGGTAATTGAGTAATTGAAGAGTGGCCTGCTCTTCCGGAGGTAAGCTTTGCTATTTCTTCCCTTTTCTCTGTCTATATTCCTACTTCTGCTCCTGTGTCAAACCCTCCTCTTGCATCTGTCTCTAACTGTGCTTCTGCTTCTGTCTCTAACAGTACTTCTGCTCATGTCTCTAACCCTACTCCCGCTCCTGTCTCTCACCCTACTCCCACCCCTGTCTCTAACCCTACTGCTCCTGTCTCTAACCCTGCTTCTGCTCCTGTCTCTAACCTTATTGCTCCTGTCTCTAACCCTGATCCTGCTCCTGTCTATAACCTTACTGCTCCTGTCTCTGACCCTACTTCTGCTCCTGTCTCAGTAGTATATGGGTACGGACAAAGTCGTATTTGTGGGGGTGCTGTGTGGGGGTGCTACCGGAAGTCACGTGACCGGAAATCACGTGACCGGAAGTGACGTCAGTCACGTGGCCCGGAACCGGAAGTGACGTCAGTCACCCGGAAGTATGTTCTGC
>MJUT01038394.1:0-12965 GCA_002080005.1 Gigantidas platifrons | reverse complement strand
CCCCCCCCCCGCTGCAAGTCAAATGGTCGGTCCCTAAAAAAGACGGTACAGTGTATCCTTTAGACGGTTCAGCAGTAAACTATTTATCACACTTACACCATCTTTGGAGATTCAGCTGTCGGCTACTTATCACACTTACACCATCTTTGGAGATTCAGCTGTCAGCTATGTATCACACTTACACCATCTTTGAAGATTCACCTGTCGGCTATTTATCACACTTACACCAACTTAGGAGATTCAGCTGTCGGCTATTTATGGACAGGGGAAAACGAGCTTGCTTATTAAACTACCTGAGGTCCAACAACAGACAAATGGTTATGATGGTGGGGTTTATGCTTTGGCAAACTTGGTTGAGTTTTGCTACAGTGATACATACAGCATACAAAAACACACACATTACATTGAGAGGTATATGAGATCACATCTAATTGCATGTCTAGAGAAGGGCCATTTCTCTCCATTTCCACAATCTACATCATCAAACACTGAGGTTGTCAAAGTATATACAAGGAAAATTGAATCTAGTTGTTATTGTGGTAAACCTGATGTGTTCCAGAATATGATTGGATGTGAGGCAAAACGAGGTAGAGTTAAGTGTAGTAAATGGGTACACCAGAGTTGTTCAGGGGTTTCAGGGGATTGGTTTTGTGATGAACATCGTGACTGTTGATTCTGCTACATGTATTGATATTTCAATTGTATCATTTTTAAATAAATGACATGTTGACGTTTAGAACATTTAATTTTCTGTTTTATGTATTTTTACTTAACTTTTGTCGTTTTTACATGTGAAATTTAAGTAAAAAAGTTTTTATTGTGTTTTTACATGGTTTTATGTGTTTGTGCATTGATTTTTTATGACTGTCACTGTGTCTAGCCATGCCAGTCTAATTAAGGTAAAATCAAAGAGACCAATAAACCATTAAGCAAACACGGGAATATGTGTTGACAGTAATTAATAGCCAATTAAGAGGGGTTTTGTTTTTCATAACCGTTGGTCTGTAGCTTTTAAAATCCTTCATAAGTCCATTTTTTCTTTCCATCATTTGTTGGCCTTTCTATTCTTCTGTTCTGTTCATTTTTATGTACTCTAGCTATCTTTTAAGTTGTATTTTTATTTTCCAAACTTCCTTTAGGTAAGTCTGTTTTCTTTTTCAGGTCAAATTATTTCCACCTAAGAATTTTTTTTTCATTTTTTTTTTTAAAATTCTTAAAATATATGCTAAAGTATAAAACATTTCCAAATTTGCACTCAATCCATTGGATAATAAAAAAAAAAGATATAAGCAATGTACTTTTCAGGACATTTCAGGACAATTTTCAGGTCAAATTATTTCCACCTAAAATAATTTTTTTTTTTTAAATATTCGTTAAATATATGCTAATGTATTTAACATTTTCAAATTTGAACTCAATCCATTGGATAATAAAAAAAGATATAGGCCTTTATGTACTTATCAGGACATTTTCAGGACATTTCAGGTCAATTTTCAGGACATTAGTGTAACACCGGAACACTATGTCTCAGCCTTTATCCGGGGTTTACTTTATAAATGTAACCGGTGGTTTAGGTCGTATTTATAAGAACTAAGATATCCCAGGTTATGGATTCTTTAATTGCGATTAAAACAAATTCACAACAGTAATCAATGGTAATGACCCTGCAATACAAATACAAATCGTAAATACAAAGAAGGATAAATCTTAGTACTTTATAAACAAATGTCAAAAATACATATGATTGAGAAATTATGGTCTTCTATATTTTCAGTTATCAAAAATATAAAAATTATAAAATAATGGAGAAACGTGCAATCGATTCATCCCGATATGTTCTTCTTAAAGTTTAAACGATCAATCCAATCACATCTTCATCTAATAGTTATTTTGCGGTCATAGCATATATAATTATAATAAAATAATAACAACATATATTAGTTTGCAACTAAAGCAAAACTTAGAGCTACAAGCAAAACAAATTAAGCAGCTAAGAAAATAAAAATAATAGCAGTAAGCGAATTATGCTCTTGGTAAACACAAACATACAAAAGCATAGAAAACAACAAAACCTACCATGTATGAGGTACAAAGGTCCCATTTACAAATCACATGGTATGCAATCTACATCATGGTAAACTACACAGCAGAGAATAACTTGTGGTACCATATCTGTAATAAAAGATACTATCATAACTACTGTGTTTATGGTAAGGACCATATAAATAGTACATACTATTTATAGTTTGAAATTTTTTTTTGCTATTTACACTAAATTAACTTAATCATTTTCTTTACTCTGTTTATCAAAAAAATATATTATTCTCATAGTTTTATTAATTAAAGACTTCAAAATTTACTGAAAAGATTATTTAGACTAATTTACCAATTCAGATGCTTTTTTATTAATAAATTTAACTATCTTTTAGTTTTATGTGTTTTACTCATTTATATAGAACTTTCACCCAGAAATCATCCATTCAGACCTTTCATACAAAATCATATATACAAATCATTCATACTGGTGAAATTAAATATTGGGAATCATAGATATTAGTTAAGAAAATGACCTTTAAATTAGAATCAAGATGTCCACCAAATTATCAAGAATACAAAATTACAAAAACATCCATTCCAGTCAAGTATATTTTTAGATCTAGTAAGACAATAGATATTCCCACCAAAATTGACACATGACCAAATAATCCAATAGAAAACAAAGAAGAGAGTTTACCTAAAAGAGTATGTAAAATCCAAAGAGTAAACAAATAAACAAATCAAATCAAGATTTACTGAACCATGAAAAATTCTTATAGTAAACTGAATATAACTACCGAAGCATGGAATCAAATAATAATCAATATTAATATTATCTACCAGCATTCTGCAAGTAATCAATTTAAATATTATCTACAATTACTCTGCAATGTAATAAATATGAATAACAGTAAAATTCTGAAAATTAAAATTATCTGTGAAATATCACACTACCATATACTCCCCCGCCCAGGAAAATGACGTCCCGTCATTTATCAGCATGGATAGGTGGTCTTAAAATGTCTAAAATGGTACGAGCTGCCTCGCTTTTCATATCTGTAAATACATCAGAATCTACTAAATTCGTAATGCAGTCTACCTTCTGCATCCACTCACTTTTAACACTGACTGCTGACTTCGACGTTTCGTAATCACCAGAAGTATACCAAGCTGGTGGCTTTCTTGTCCTAGTCGAACGTCTGACAGGTACATCAGGACTATTGTCCTCTGAATCTGCTAGTGAGGTATCCGCCTCAGGTGTAATCTCCTGCTGGCTCTCACCATCATCTATTATAGGAGCGCTCTCATTACCCACAGTAACCTCCTGCTGAGTTTCTGAAGCAGTATGGGCGTCCCCATGTGGTTCTGTGTCTATGTTCACAACTTCACTGATGTTGTCCTCTGACTGTGGCTCATCATCTCCAGGAACAAATGAATCATCCACGACGGTTTTGTCAGTGTTAATATTTCCTTCGGGGTTGAAAACTATGTTGTTATCATAATCGGATTCCTCATCAGATGTGCTTTCTGACTCTGAATCTTCTAATTTATCCTGTCTCTTACGGAGTGAGATTCTGTGTTTATTTTGTTTGGTGGATTCTTTTACTGGTGATTTGTCTCTATCATATATGTATCCAATGGGCAACAGTAGGTTACGGTGCAAAGTACGCTTCCTTCCTGTTCCACTTTCTCGTTGGACAGTGAAGACAGGTATATCCTTGTTGGGTTGGTCAATGACATTATATGGTTCTTCCTCCCACTTGTTGGATAGCTTATGCTTGCCATCAAATGCAACAATTCGGACAAGTACTTTATCGCCTACTAAAATATTTGCTCCTCTGACTTTGGTGTCATATGTCTTCTTCTGCTTTTCTCTAGCTTTCTTAGCAGCTTCCTCGGCGAGTTGATATGCCTTAGCCAGACGTTCACGTAGCTCCTGGACGTACTTGGTACTAGGTTGACGATCTTCTTCTCTGAGACTAAAAGCGACATCAATAGGTAGTCTGGGGTTTCGTCCGAACATCAACAAGTGAGGAGACTGACCAGTTGATTCGTGCCTAGTACAGTTGTAAGCGTGTACTAATGGTCCAATTGGCTTTCTGGTGGTTCTCAAGTGATCCGAGCATGTTTAGAAGTGTCCTATTAAACCTTTCGGTCATGCCATTTCCAATGGGGTGGTAACTTGTGGTTCTTGACTTCTGCATTCCTGTTAGTTTACAGAGCTCCTTGATTACTTTTCCTTCAAAGTACGCTCCTTGATCTGAGTGTAGTCGTTGAGGAATCATGAAGTGATTGAAGAGAGCATCTGCTGTAGTTTTAGCAGTCTGGATGCGGGTTGGAATAGCTTGTGCGTATCTGGTGTAATGATCTGTAATCACCAGTATGTTACTTTGTCCTCCTTTTGATGGTTTTAAGGTTAAATAATCAATAGCAAACAGTTCCATTGGTGATGATGTCGAGATGTTAACAAGTGGTGCTCTTTGGTTTGTTGGTGTCTTTCTCCTTATGCAGCGACCACATTGCTCAATCCACTGTTCGGTATCTTTGTGCATTCCAGGCCAGTAAAATATATCCCTCAAAAGCGACAATGCGCGGTCTTTGCCTGGATGACCCATATCATTATGCAAAGCTTCCAAGACTGTTGATGCATGGGTTATTGGTAAGACAAGTTGTTTCCTAACTTCTCCGTCGATAGTTGTTTCTCTGTCCAGACTTGGACCAATTTCTCCAATGCTTGGTTTTTTGTTCTGGTGGACAAACTCAATCCATGGTCTGATGTCTATGTCATTGGCTTGTGCTTGTGCCCAATCTATAATATTTCCAACATTAGTTCCTCTGTTGTCTATATCATCAATAACAACATCTGGCGATAAGGACAGACTTTCAACATAAACTGATGGTATAGCTTTTCTACAAATAGCCTGGACAGACTCAATTGGAATGTTGCATCTGTTGTCAGTCTGCTTCAGCAGGAAGACGGCTTAGAGCATCTGCAACTGCGTTTGATTTTCCTGGTCTGTAACGGATATCAAAGTTGAAAGCTGCCAGTGATGCTAACCAGCGATGACCTGCTGCATCCAATTTTGCTGTTGTCAAGACATAGGTGACTGAGTTATTATCTGTCAAAATTGTAAAACGGGATCCAAACAGATAGTCCTTAAATTTGACTGCTACCGCCCATTTGAGTGCAAGGAACTCTCTCTTATGTGCAGGATAATTCCTCTCAGCTTTGGATAAACTGCGGCTAGCATAGCTGATAACCCTCTTGATACCATGTTGTTCTTGGTATAATACAGCGCCAAGAGCATCACCTGAAGCATCTGTATGTAACTTATATGGTGAGGAACTATCCGCATATCCTAGTATAGGTGCTGAAACAAGTTGTTGCTTAAGTTGTTCGAAAGCTTTGTCTTGTTGTGCTCCCCAATGCCAAGATGTCTTCAGTTTGGTCTTATGGTGTTTCTTAGTTGATGCTGGCATTAATTCTGTTAGTGGCTTTTAGATTTTGCTGAACTGATGTATGAAACGACTGAAGTATCCAACAAACCCTAGAAAGCGGCGAACTTCTACTGGTGTTGAAGGTTTTGGCCATGATGTTACAATGTATGTTTTCTCTTTATTAATCTCAATGCCTTCCTCTGATACTATATGGCCCAAATACTTTACTCGGCGTTTGAAGAATTCAGATTTTCCAGGTGCTAATTTCAGATTAGCCTCTCTAATTCTGGTGAATACTAATTGAAGGTTTCTCAGATGTTCCTCATATGTTTTGCCATAAATAATGATGTCATCGATGAAGATACAGCATATCTTTAAATTTAAGTCCGCTAAGCATTCCTTCATCAACCGTTGGTATGTAGTTGGCGAATTTGTAAGACCAAAAGGGAGTCGATTACTGGGGACAAGGTCGTAATGGTAAAGGTTGGAACACTCATGGTAAGGTTCTTAGGTTATTTCGTACTCATAAAGGCCTTATTTCATCTTCTAAGGCGTCTCAAGCAATTCAGTCTGTCAGTAAGTCGGTAGTATCGAGTAAGTCTAAGTCGTCTCCAATATCTCAGTTTGTCAGTAATTCCGTGGTGTCGTCTCCAGCATCTCAGTCTGTTAGTAAGTCCGAAATTACAGGTAAGGCGTGTCTTCCTGAGGTTGATGTAAGTATTCCCGACTCTGTAGCTCCAGCACCAACTGAGCAGATTCCCGACTCTGTAGGTTCAGAACCCAGTGACCAGAATGTAAGTATTTCCAACTCTGTAAGCGCAGTAAGCAGTGACCAGAGGGTAAATTCAGATTCCAGTGACCAGAGTGTAAGTAACGAGTCGGTAAGTTCGCACTCAGGTAGACGAAGTAGACCATCGCAGCGATGTGCTCCATCTAGTTCCATTCAGCGAGGTCGCTCTCATAGTCGACCAGCTCTATCTTTAATGGTTTCAAAATTATCTAGTGGGCGCTCTAAGTCTTTAGATCATTATAAAAATTCAGACCGTCAAATTGGGGGAGGAATCAGTCATTTTTTTACTGATAAATTAACATGTTTAGACAATAACATGGTTAAAAATATTTTACAAATTCCACAGAAGATAAGATTAGCACTCTTCCTCCTGTAAAATCTAAAGGGGGAGAGGTTTATTTAGTTCAATCTAAACATCTTGACGATTGGAAATGTGATCAATACACCTGGATAAACGATAATAAATTTGTATCTAAACATGGCGAGGAAGGTGGTAAATTGATAAGGTGCTATTTTAAGCTAAGACTACCAGGTTTTGAAATTAAAGGGGGTCGCAAAAAACCGCGTTCAACAAATTCTTTTAAACGGATTGCATATTGGCTGGACAGCAATTCCAATCTAGTTTTGGTGCATTATTTAGACCATGAAAATTGTTATCAGGCAATGCCACATGGAAACATAAAGTTTACAAGAAAATGATTTGTACAAATGTTATAGAAGGTAGTCATCAAGCGGTAGCTAATCCTAGGAATATTAAACAAGTTAAAAACATACTAAGTCAGCAAAAGTATGAAAACGCTTTATGAAAATACGGTATATATAACTTGGTTCTTTTGACATATCAGTTAAATGACTTTATATCAGAAATTTTGGTGTATCCCGATCTTTTGGCTGTGGTTGCATTCCCTGAAATTATAGAAACATTTAAAGATATAATTGAACTTAAATCTGATGAACCTGTATGCCTTGTTTATGATACAACATTCAATCTCGGTGACTGTTATATGTTTCAACCATCGTTTTTAAACATGTACTTTTCGAAGAATCACCTTTAGTTCCTTTGTCATTTTTGATCCATGAACGAAAACATGCAAAATGGCACCAAATTTTATTTAAATATTTAAAAGATAAGATCCCTCGGCTTGAAAAAAAGAAAATTCAATTTGTTGTTGATCAGGAACCTGGTCTTAAAAAAGCAATACAAGACATTTTTGGATACCGTTTAACCGTAAGACATGCAAAGCAAAATTTAACTTGCAGAAATGAGGACATATTGTGTGTTTTTCAATGGTCAAAACATTGTATATCCGAGTAAAATAAAATATAAATTGTCCAAAACAGACTGGCAGCCATACCGTACCAAAATAAACACTACATAATTAAGTTCATTTGGATAGATAATATGCATATAATCACAGAATCTGTATTCTTAAGAAGCCCTAAAAGGAAGTCTGCCTCATACGAATGTATCTAGAAATCAGCGAGTAGTGGAACACAATTAGTACCCACTGGAATACCAATCATCTATTACAAAACTAATCCTCAAAACTGGACAAATATATTGTCCATCAAAAAAACATTTGTATGATCTCGTCCCGTTTATTATTAATGGTTTGAGATTTTGACAAAGTAAGACTTATCTATACCAATAACAAGATGGTGGTATTTTTGTTCTTCCGTCCTCTTTGAGAAGCAACGCTGAATCGAGTCTTTTAAGTCTAGATTTTAGTTGTTCATGTGGAATAGTGGTATGATACTATCTAGGGTAGAGAAATCAAATAATTTAATGATGTTACAAAAACACTGAGATTTAGAACTTATTGCCTCAAACGAGACCGTCGTGGTCGCATAGTAGTTGGATTTACAACTACCTATGCAATCAGTGCCTATCACCACTAAAGTTGTGAGTTCGAACCCAGTTCATCGAAACGTTTGTCGATGAAGAAATTGTTAACCCACTGTCAGTGTGTATATAGCTCGTTGATGGGTTAATCTTAGCCCACTCTTCATGGTTAATATTACTGCATCAATTTGAACCTCACTCAGCATAGCGCTCTTTATTGACTGTGGCTCATGATACATGTACTATGGACCAGTACAATGGTTGTTACGAAGATTCTTATGATCTAGGAGCCATCATGTTAGTTATCGTATGGTAGTTGGATTTACAACTATCTGTGCAATCAGTGTCAATCACCACTAAAGGTCTGAGTTTTAACGCCATTAATGGCGAGGTGTACTCTAGACAACAGTATGTGATAAATGTTGTCAGTGACTTGTGACAGGTTGGCGGTTTTCTCCGATTACTGATCCCATTTCCTTGACCCTTAAAACTGACTGGGCCACCATATAACTGAAATACTGTTGAAAGCCATCTTATTATCTATGATGCTCAAATTTCTTGCAATGGTATGACCATCAGGACTATTTTCAAAATGGAAAATTGTGGAAAGAACAATCAAGAGGTCATCAATACTGAAGCCCTTCACTACATGCCTAAAGTTCAAAAGATTTTGGGTACAATGTGTGAAGTGTAGGAATATGAAAGGATATGTACACACTGCTGTAACCATATACCAATTTCCTTATGGTAATAAGGAGGCATGCATCGTTTTAAAGAAATCCATTTAAAATGCGGAAGATTTGGGTAAACAAACATTTATGATAAAATATTTCAAGTAAAAAGGGCAATTACTGCTCCAAAAATTAATCGATCAAACTACCCCAATAAAATGTGAATCTTTATATGGTAATTAGCAAGCGTGCACAGTTTTGAAAATATTCCATATACAATGTTGGTTTAGTTCGTTTAAGATGTTTAACTCCACTTTCTACAATATTTCAGTTATATTGTGGCAGTCAGTTTTATTGGTGGAGAAAACAAGAGTACCGGGAGAAAACCACTGACCTGTCGCAAGTAACTGACAAACTTTATCACATAATGTTGTATCGAGTACACCTCGCCACGAAGGGGTGTCAAACTCACAATTTTAGTGGTGATAGGTACTGATTGCATGGGTAGTTGTAAATCCAACTACCATACAATCACGAACATGACAGCCCCACTATATCAAATGTTGGAGTTACATTGCAAGCTAACAAACAGAATGAATACAATATGTCTCCCCCTGAAGGAAAGAGACTAGATAATACTTGACCAAGACATTTTCATTTGCTTATTTGCATTTTATTAACACAAAAAATATATATCAATAAAAGCCTCCAATTACTACAAGTAAAAAATAAAAAATAATAATAATAACAAGGTCATTGACTGTGAGTGGTGAGATATGGCACAATGAAGAAAGAAAAAAATATCAAAAATTATCAAAAAACTTTTACATGTATTACATGAATAATGTTATGGCTTGGAATTAAAGTACAAATCTTAACTCTCCCTTTTTTTTGGTCTAAGTAACAATTTTGGCAGTGATAAGACAATGTTGTTTATCATAATGTTCCAAATACATACATTTCAAAATTTAGCACCAAGCTAAATTTTTGTACAACTATTCAAGGACAAATATGTCTTTTTGATACATTTTGTATTATCAGTGACTTTAGAAATTACATGTAATTAGTACACTTTGTATATCTATATAAAAAAAAACAGAATACCCTCGTTGTCATGACAATTGTACAGTAATATAGACTGGTACCTAGCACCACATTTTAGAGCATTTAACATAATTGAACTTCGATTGTCGTGACAGTCTTGACCAGATGTTATCATGACAATACGTCGGTTCCGGGATACTGGTATTCAGATAATACCGTCATGTGACTTCCATCACCACGTGACTAAAATCTAGGCATCATTTGTTCAAAATGGCCTGTGGTCTTTCAATTTTGTCGGGAATGGGATAAACGTTACATATTTTTCCAGATTTGGTTTTTTCCTGCTGTCAGATGTACACCCGGAACCACGCACCAATATTTGCTGGATGTGTTTTGAGATCGTTTCCCTCGATTCATTTCTACCTGCAGTGTCTACTGCTAAAAATGCCTAGATTTTTTATGAAGTCACGTGATCGGCGGTACGAATTCTTCCTCCAAGTCAGGAGAGCGTCTTATCAAGGAATCGTCGTATTCTACATTAACATAGACTGGTACCTGGCACCACAGTTTAGAACATTTAACATAATAGCATCGTTGTCATGACATTTCTACAGTAACATAGATTGGTACCTGGCACCACAGTTTAGAACATTTAACATAATAGCATCGTTGTCATGACAATTCTACAGTAACATAGACTGGTACCTGACACCACAGTTTAGAACATTTAACACAATATCATCCTTGTCATGACAATTCTACAGTAACATAGACTGGTACCTGACACCACAGTACTGACAAAAAGTATTAGAACACTATTATAGTAATAAAATATGTAACAAAGTAAATAGTAAAGAAAAGGATGTGGATTTATTTTTAGCAATGAAAGAATACACATGGGTAACCAGAGTATAAATTACAATTTGAGGAACAATGTATTTAAATCTGTTCTTCGTTGTGTGTACATGTACATGTGTATTGTTTGTTCTTTGATGAATAATGTATTTAAATCTGTTCTTTGTTGTGTGTACATGTACATGTGTATTGTTTGTTCTTTGAGGAATAATGTATTTAATGCTGTTCTTCGTTGTGTGTACCAAATACCTGCCTAAACCAGACAGACTTTACAGTCCCTCTACTAAATGTCTGTAATTTGAACCTGTGTCAACCAAACACCTGTCTAAACTGAGCAAATTCTTCATCCCAAAGGGGATTGGTTTAGACAGGTTTTACAGTATGATGATTGTCAATGTTATAAGAAGCATGATTCAAAATCATTTATTTTTTAATCATTTATTTTTTGCCTATCAATAAGATATTACTTATTAAAAGATAATAATTAAAAGCTAACTCTATTCCACCTTAATCCTGCTGTAAAATTTCTTTATTATTTATTCTCCCCTCCCATTAATATTATGAAAATTTTTAAACTTATATTTGTTAAGGGTCGTTCATGATAATTCAACGTCTCTCATTGTTAATTGTTCTTTTATAATATTATGCAAATTTTAAATCATATATTTGTTCGGGTTGCCATAATATTCTAAGTCCTTTATTTTTTTTCATTGACAATATTATGCAAGTTTCAAAACCCTATTGTTTTGGCCACGGTCATACATCAAGTTAACCATTTACCCAATGAGTGCCCATCACGACTGAAGCTTGAGAGTATGTTTGCCGCTCGTGGCAGAGAATATCAGAGAAAAACGCTTTTTGCGATGACAAGTATAGTTTTCTCCAGTTACTCTAGTATCCTCCACCAATAAAATAAACCAGATTTTCACATGGCACAAGACCGATACTGTTCAGAAAATTAATTCTAAAAATAATATATTGATTAGTTGCGTTAACTAAATCAAAGTGCTGAAAGCACTGATGGAAGTAGTTGCTTTCTGGTTTTTTCTATTGAGTGTAACTATAACAGTTATTGAAGAATCACTCCAAACAAAATTATGTTTTATGTTCAATAATAGTATTTGAATTTTTTCGCAGATCACATAAATAAATCCCAACCTTAATCCTGTACCAGGCTTCATTGTGTTGAAATTGGAAAGATTTGGTCAACTAGAACAAACATTATCATTTGGTAACCATTTTTATTATTATTTGATGTTATTTAAACATCCTTATTGGCCAAGAAATAATCACGTGGTCTTCCTTAAAAACATGTATTGACTTGAATGCTTACCCGATTGCACTTTCTCCAAAATTTCATGAAATTTCTAAATTTTCAAAAAATGTCAAAATTGTTCAAACACTACAAAATTACATAAAATTTCAAAATTTTCAAAATTTTTTCAAAAATTTCAAAACAATTAAAAGTTTTCAAAATAATTTCGAAATGATAAAATTTTCAAAAAAAATAAAAATTAAACTTCCCATAAAATTTCAATATTTAAATAATATTGAAAATGATAAAACAAGTACATTTGTATAGCCTACTTTTTTCCAGTGTTGCAAAAGATAAAGCAATTGTAGCCTTTTAATATCGGTCAATGCATTGATTTATCGACCCATTAAAAGTATATTTGACCTCGGACTTCGACATCGGTCAATATACGTTTAACGGGTTGATAAATCCATGCTGCATTGGCCTCATCAAAAGGCTATAATTGTATAGTATACAGATGACAACAACAGCAAAACTTACGACAGCATCATACAATAAAATAACTGCAACATGTTTGCAGTTGAATAATAACTAGAGACTTAGTGGGCTGAGACTGCATCGCTCACCGGGTATCAGATCTGGCTTAGGTTATAAAGATTCAGCCAATCAGAAACAAGATTTTCCTGTGGAAGCCATGTTAGTTATCCGAATGTGTTAACATGTGAAAGGTTTATAGAGTTCCATCGTTAGATGATCTATATCAAATTTCAGATCAATTAGCCAAGTGGTTTAAGAGGAAATGATATTTTAAGATGCATTCTAAATAAGTTGGGTTGTTGTGGCCCTCTTGAATTTTAAATTGTCACAAAAATACTTAATAAGGGACCATCCAAGTATCATCCAAACAACAGAAATACAGAACATTTTAACTGGTAAACAGTTCTTTTGTAGTTTATGGTCTTCAGAACACATTATCTGCTCCTGGCAGCCGTGTGAATATCTGAGTTGCACCAATAACACATACTTTGTACA
>MJUT01038388.1:492306-524411 GCA_002080005.1 Gigantidas platifrons | reverse complement strand
AGTGTCTGGTAAACAGTTGATGGGAAATAAAATAATAATGTAATAGAATGTAAAACTGGGTTGTTGCATGTTATAGTAGTAGCTCCTACACCAACTGTTCTTTCCATTTTTGGCACTATTCAATAATTATATTAGTAGTTCCCCTATATGTGAATAACATATTGATGTCTCTGGAGTTTGCTCTCAATTTACTATTTCAAAGTTTGACATCTTTTTCTAAAAGTATACTGATATTTTGCAATTGTGCATAGCATACAAAAAATCTACATGCAAGCATGTTTCGATCGTTTAACATCACCTTTGGTGCTTTCATTTACCGATGACACAACATATCTATACATCTATGACAGTTTTCAGATAATCTTTTGTTACATTAAAAGAATGTTGATATTTATCTATGTATAAACAGGGTTTCAGCCAGGATTTTGAGACCATTAGTCACTTTTGCGGAGCAGAATTTTTTTTCTTCTAAATATGAATAGACAAGAATATAATGAGCTTAATCTTATAATAATTTACTTTTGATCTAATACCACACAAGTTGTAATNTTGAGAAGTTTGAGATATTTGCTATGATGGTTGATTTAGTATAGTACATGCCAGTCATAATATAACATATAACCTTGACCTCATTGACATAGTTAAGTTGACACCCTGAATACACAGACTGGTTACCAATTATTGGTCAAATGATTCATCACCAAGTATGTAAGACATGTTATGTTCCTCATATATACTTAACACTGCAAAATAAAAATCCCAAGCATGTCTGAGATGCAAAAAGAGCTACATTTGTACACTATCACTTTTCTGCAGCATTAAAGTTGGTGATATATGTTAGTATGGAATGTCTGATTATTTGGAAATCATNAATAAAATATATATAAACAAACGTCAAAAACTGGAGAAAGTTGTAAAATAAATTATTATTTCTCAGACCTCATAATCAAATTGCAACAACTGGAATAAAAATGTACTGTACTGTAGTTACTTTTTTTTTTATTGCAGACACGTGTCTGTTTGTAAATAGTTCTATAAATAGAACGCAATTGTTACCCGGATGCAGATCGATAAAAATCTGATGGGTCCTCGTGCAGTGCATTTCAACGAATTGAATGACCAACCGTTGCATATAAATGAACATTTTAAATATGAGAACTAAGATTTCATGTCACAGAAATGGGAATAAATAAATTAAGTTCGTTTGCTTAAAAGTAGAAATCAAAGTAGCTTCGGTGGATGCGTACTGCATTTTTGATGGTGCCATTTTTATTTTAAAGTTTCTTTAATCACAATTTATAACTTTTGGAGAGAATCACTTTCAAAATACTTAATGGATACGAAAGATTTCAATAAACATGATACATGTATTGACCTTTTCATAAATGAAACGTGGCAACAATAGTTCGTTATTCCGGACATTGTGACGAATCGTGCAATGAATGACGATTACAAAAATATGTCCACTTTCAATACACTGTGGCATTTTGAGTACACTATATGTCATAACTATAAAAAAAAAAAAAAAAGATCATTATCGTTGATTAAATTCTTTGTCGGGATCATTATCTTTAACCAGGTAAATCAAGCCAGAGATCAAAGATTACGCAATCAAAACAAAAATTCTATAATCCGTTGATTGGCTTGTGACATGTCATAAAATTGTCATTGTAGTGACAACTAATTAGTTTTAATCAGCAAATGAAGAGGAAAAATGGATTTTTACAAACATTTTTTTATGATTTTTTGAAAATTCAAGTGGCGAATTGGGTACGGGAATTACTCGTCACTTTCGAATATCAATCGTCAATGACGAAAGTGACGAGCGCTAGCTGAATTACTGTATAAATCATTCATTCTTGACTTGATCCAAAAATATCTAATTGTATTCAATATTCAGTACTTTAGAAGAACAAATATATTTATTCGATTATACTTTTTTTTTTTTTCTAAATATCTGCGATACAAAACCAATTTTCAGAATGATTACATATTTATATAAAACTGTATTTGTTAAATTTATAATTACAGGAGTATAATGATGAAATCACACAACAACAAATGCAGGAGATGAACTATATGCAGAATGGTTCTCAACCAGCTAGAGGAGGTGGTAGGGGAGGAGCACCACCAGGCCGTGGAGGAGCACCACCAGGCCGTGGAGCACCTGCTCCAAGGGCAAGGTAATTGTCATTTCAATACCCTTTGACATTTATTCAATGCTAATTTTTTTTTTTGTCTGGCTTGCAACGATAATGTCACTGAAGGTGAGGCATTGATATGTCAAGTTTTTTTATTAGGTTAATTTCTCCATTAACATGCAACAGAGGCTTGACATACTTCGTCCACACATTAATTACCCTTGGTACATGTCAGCCAGGCATCACTTTTCTGACTCTGGCCTCATTTTCATTGTCTACTGACATTGCTAAAATTACTATAAATTTTTAGTCAAAATGAGTTGTTAAACATATCTTCTATGTTTTTCCATGCTAATTGTTAGACAATTACAGACCTGATTTTCGTCCGCTTTAAAGCGGAACTCTTGCTTTTTTTATTCCAGATTTTACCGTTACAATTCCTTTTTTTTTTTTATAGTATATTCAATACTTCCGATTGCCGATTTCCGGTTTATTTTAATTAAAAATCGTTAAAATCTTTGCAGAAACCACTAAACCAAATAAGGAAGAAATGATCTTTGGTTGGTCCACTTGCAAAATTGTGCTGGAATCATTTGAAAATTGAATTTTACTTGTTCAAGTTCATGTTTAAAAAATTTCCATTAAATTCAAAATTTATTTGAAAATCAGGCCACAGGTTCCTGGAAGGAAGCCTTTGTTTAAATTATATATACTGAAATATTTTATTTCAGAGGAGCACCAAGAGGTGCACCTGTTGGACGTGGAGCACCTAGAGGTGTTGCTGGTCGAGGAGCACCACCATCTGGGAGAGGAAGAGCATCTTTACCACCACCAGCTCCTGTTGCAAGTTCTATTGAAACAGCTGGATATGACGATTATGGTGTTGGTGTAAGTTTATAGTATATATTTCGCTATTTCTATGTTGTGGTTTTATTCCACATTAAAAGTTATATAAATGTTGAGTTTAAATAAAGATGATTGATTGAAAAACAATATTTAGCTGTGGAACTGTCTGGGCCTGATAAGTAGGAAATTATTGTCCCTTCAAAAGAATGAAATGCAGTTGTCAGTCATAACTAAGGCTGTCACGGTTACCCGTGTAACCTTTGGCCGTTAGATTTCAAAAACGATCCGTTTAAAGAATTAGTAAACGGTTAACCGTAATGCATACGAGATCAAGCATAAAATACGGTCAAGTAAAAGTACAGTAACATCGGTAAAACAAAAAATCAATGACAATCTGAATTGAGATTAAACAACATTGAGACGGTCCCTTTTATTCATTACCCAATCAAATGTTTAACAAACATCAGGTAAACAGTGTATCCCAATACACAACTTGGAAAATAAATATGTACGTTGGGTCGTTTAACACACTGTCGTTTTACGAGAAGAACTCAGAGTTTGAGAGTACTTTTTATTTCATATTCCTGACAGACCCATCACTGTAACTCGTAGATCTTATCACGTTTTACATGTCACTGGAAGTTAATTCAATAATGTCTGAGTTTACATCGGACACAAAATTGCTTCCATGTGCACATGTATAAAGACAAGTGTAGCATACCAAAATTGTTCTTGTCATTTCATTGGTGTGATTTTAAGGCTTAAAGTTCGAGATCTTCCACAAAAAAGCCAAAAACACAGACTTTTCAGTAAAACCGTTCTTTCACAATCACAATAGCTGCATGCTTCACATGAGGCTTTTCAATTACCGTTTAAACGGGATCGGTTTGGTTAATGAAGGTCGGTTAAACGGATAGTGATTTTGCTAACCGTGACAGCCTTAGTCATAACATTCAAGTACATGGTATAAATTTGCAGCATACTTAAAGAATATCATGCTTAATATTTTAGGGTTATGAAAGCTACGCAGACCCTTATGCAAGAGATCCATACGCAGAGACTGGATATGCAGCAGGAGGGTGAGTTTTTATTGAAGAATTTTTGGGTCCCTGTAAGAGAGATAAAGGAATGGCCTTTGCAGCAAGGAGAGCAGTGTAGATAAATAAAAAAAATCCTCTTGATGGTGGTATTATGTTATTTCTGTACTGTGAAATTTGAAAAATCATAAATATGTAGAAATTAAAATTCATTCGCAAAAGATGTGTGGAAAAATTGTCACATATTAAAAGTGTGGCATGTTAATTGTGCCACCTGACTGATTTCATAAATATCTTTTTTATCTCGCCTCTTTTCCTCTGTCCAAATAATTTGTTAGTTGGTACAAATTATGTTGGTTTTTTTTGGGCATCCTCGTTTCGTCTGGATCCATTAAAAACATGCCTGTCATTACAAACTAAGCTAATTGGATCCCTGTTCACAAATTTTCAACGAAATAAAAGGAGAGAGCACTGTCTCTGTAATGTTATTAAGATATATTTTACTTTACGAAATAAAAGGAGAGAGCACTGTTTCTATAATGTTATTAAGATGTTCATTGAGTAATATTGGATGGGTGGTTTTTAGCTCGCCTGGCCAAAGGCCATGTGAGCTTTTGCCATCACTCGTCGTACGTCGTAAACTTTCACATTTTAATCTTCTCCTCAGACACCACTGGGCCAATTGCAACCAAAATTTGGTGGAATGGTCTTTGGGTGGCCCCCTTCCAAAATTGTGTCCGGTGATCCCGACTTTTAACCGAGATGGCCGCCAAGCTAAAAATAGAAAAAAGGGGGGATGAAATTTTAATTGTCCATTTCTGCTTTAGTATAAGTCAAAATGAGCTCAAATTTTAACTGCAGCTACATGACAAGGAGTAGTTTAACATGTATTCCAGGTTATACCGTGCAATTTTTCTTTCAGCCGATTTATACCGATTATGCAAATTAGGCAAATATTTTGATAAAAGATCACATTTTAATCTTATCCTTATAATCTGAAACCGCTGAACCAGATTAAACCAAACCTGGCAGGGATGTTCCCTGGGTGAGTCCCTTTCAAAATAGTGTCTGACAGCCCCGCCCTCCATTCAAGATGGCTGCTGTTACTAAAAATAGAAATGTCTTCAATTGTCCATTGCTGCTTTAGTAGAAGTCAAAATGAGCTCAAATTAACTGCAGCTACATGGCAAGGAGTAGTTTAACATATATTCTGTTTTTTACTGTGAAATTTTTCTGTCAGCTGATTTATACCGATTATGCAAATTAGGCATATTTTGATAAAAGATCACATTAAAATCCTCTCCTCTGAAACCGCTGAACCAAATTAAACCAAGCCTAGCATGGATTGTCCCTAGATGGGTCCCTTTCAAAATTGTGTCCGACAACCCCGCCCTCCATTCAAGATGGTTGCTGTTACTAAAAATAGACATTTCTTCAATTGTCCATTGCTGCTTTAGTATAAATCAAAATGAGCTCAAATTTTAACTGCAGCTACATGGCAATGAGTAGTTTAACATATATTCTGGGTTTTTCTGTGAGATTTTTTCTGCCAGTTTATTCCATTTAGGAATATTGTGGGATAAAAATTACATCTAAATCTTTTGCTCAGAAATTTGAGTTGAAATGATCTTTGGATGGCCCACTTTCAAAATTATGTGTAACACCCCCATTTTCTATTAACTTTAGATGTCATATTTAAAACCTGGTGAGCGATTACAGGCTCCTGGGAGCCTCTAGTTTTTTTTTTAAGATTGCTCATAACTTTCTTCACTTTAAGTCACTATTTGTCCCCCGACGATTCGTCGAAGGGGACTATAGAAATGGGTATCGTCCGTCCTTGTGCTTTTTGGTTTCCAGCTAGGTTTGGTATGTAATGAATATCTAGGTCAAGTTCGATAATGACAATTTTTCGACTATTTTTACTAGAGTTGTGCCCCTTTTTATACCTCAAAATTGCTAAATATTTGGTTTCCAGATGATAACTTGGGAACAAATAGTCAGATTGAAACTAGGTTTGGTATGTAAGTGTATTTCATGAATATCTAGGTCAAGTTCGATAGCGATCATTTTTCGACAAATCTTACCAGAGTTACATCCCTTTTTATACTTTGTCTGTGTGTCCCGAATTGATTTCCAGATGATAACTTGTGAATGAAAAGTCAAATTGAAGCTAGGTGTGGCATGTAAGTGTATCTTATGAATATCTAGGTCAAGTTCGATAATGACAATTTTTACTAGAGTTGTGCCCCTTTTTATACCTCAAAATTGCTAAATATTTGGTTTTCAGATGATAACTTGGGAACAAAAAGTCAGATTGAAACTAGGTTTGGTATGTAATTGTATCTCATGAATATCTAGGTCAAGTTCGATAATAATGATTTTTCGACAAATCTAACCAGAGTTACTCCCCTTTTTTTACTTCAAAATGGTCCTTGGATGGTCCCCCTTTCAGAATTATGAGTGATACAGACTCACCTGACCCTCTAGTTTACAGTAGTTTCAAAATTTAATCTTACGATATAACCTTGGCATCGGGGGACCAGTGGCCAACGGCCTTTTATTGAATGTGGCTGTGGTCCTTTGCATCAATTGGCCTTGTCTAGTCCTTAGGATATATGATGTTTTTCTCAGCTTATTCAGAGAAATCTGGTCAAATTTACTTCAAACTTTATTTTTAACAAGATTTTTTTTTTTTCAGCAAAGGTTAATAAAGTGTTTTATTCATTTTCAGTGATACACAGTACTTTGATTATGGTCATGGGGCATCTGCTACAGCTACGTATGATGAGTCCTATGGTAAGCCAGGTACATTCTTCATGTTATTATATATCTTATATACCTTTAAATTGATCTTGGAAATCATATGCATGAGAAATGAACTCGTGCATAATTAATAATCAAAAAAAATATTTTGTTGCTACTATATGATTAAAATACCTTAGTATGACATTTGAACTTTCAAAATAAGTTGAATACATGAACAAGGTTTAAGATGTTGTATGTAGACATTTGAAACTGAACAAATCCTTAATACAAGAGATATAAGGTCTAAAAAAAAATTATTTTGTAATTCAATTGATAAATAATTACGTCAGGATTTCATTTTGGTCAAAATGTTTCATTTGTACATTTCAGTGGATAATTCCTGGAATGCTGGCTCTGCAGGCAAAGCTCCACCAGCAGGAAGAGGCGGACGAGGACAATTCCGTTCACATCCGTATGGAGGAGGAAGAGGGGCATACTAAAATCATCTGAATCATCTTGATTATTTTTATTGTGAATATGGTGTTCCGAATTGAAAACCTCAATTTAATCTGTTGAGGTACTTAATGTGTGTTTAAAGTTATTTTCACAAAAGACCACCAAAAAAAACAATACTAAATGTGAAAAAATATTCACCATCATGAAAATTTTAATTGCTAATAATAATAAACTTAATGTGGAGAGTAATCATGTGAGAATTGCCACATAAAATATTGTTTTAAAAGTTAATGTAGTAAAAACTTGTAATTGTTGAATAAAATGAACATTAGCCATTAACTCATGTCATAATATCGTAAATCATTGTTGTAATAAAAAGTCATTATTCAATTACTTGAGAATTTTTTTCTATGTCGGAAAGACATCTTTCTTGAAATCCAATGTCTCCGAAAGTTACAATCCTACCATCATGTTAAATATTTATATATCCAGTAATATTTAATATCTAAACGTCCAATGCATAAGATGGCTATGTAAAAATACCTACAATAACATGTTTATAAACATTATTCTGAGGCATTGGATTTTTTCTTAGTTATAAATTTTTCTAGAAAATTTATGAATGTATTAAACTGACTAGATATTTACTTTTTCTTTCCAGTGAGTCTTTTATGTAATGTTCTTGCTGTGCCATTAAATATGAAATAAAAATACTGTACATTTATTGTAATTATTAATATGTGTAAATCGTGAAAAAGTAAAGTTTACTACACAGAAATGATATCAGGATCTAAGGAGATGTCATCTTAACAACACAAGATAAGATTGTTAATACAATCACCATATAAATATTACTTCAATCCACAACACCAGACATAACAACAGAACAATAAGTTTAATTCAAGATAACCATTAGGAAACACTTCTACATGATAGCTATAAAAATATAGACTATAACATCATCTCTAATGTGACAATGATTGGTGTATCTGTACAAACATTTTAATGACAGTGTAATAAATCTTGTCATCTTCATCACTTTAAAGGAGAACGAAAGAATTGATTAACATGAGAGTAAAAAAAATATATGAAGCAAATGTGGTTGCAATATTATTTGTACAAGTAAAGATATTTGAAGAATATGGGATATATAAAATATCTATCAAATGTAGTAAAACAGCTATGTAAAGTGGAACTAAAGGTTCATTTATTGGTGTAGGACAGTTTTCAAATTAGATTCCAAGAAATGAGGAAAGCATTAAAATATGGCCAATTAAAAATAGTTTTAATTTTTTCACTGTCTGTCAATAAAGAAGAATATTGATATTCTGTTTATAAATTTATTTGCATAAACTTCCAATTATTACAATATTAAATCTATTATAATTTTTTGATGTTAATAATGAAATAGATGTTGTTAGCAGAAAGTGAAGATGTTATAATTATTTTTAATATGGCCCAAAGAAGTATGTTAATAGATGATAAAAGAAATAATATGTGTACATTATTATAGATAATAAGACGTATATTAAACAAGAAAAATTGTTAACTAATGTACACAAATCAATATTTAATGGGAATAAATATCATGTGTTGTATATGAAATTTGTTCAACCTAAAAGTTGCTAGGCTGAAGAAGATCCTTTAAATATTAAAAAAAGCAGGAAAAGAGAGAAAGAACTCCCCAACAGACATCAGGTATAGTAAGAAAAATGTATGTTAAAGCTGTAATATAATGGGTATTAAATAATAATCAACTCAAATCAGTGTACTTGCATGTAATTTAAATGGAATTTTACCAATGTAATGATGAAAAAAGTTCAGAATTTGTTTAAAAAGCATATGAAAATCAGCTATAATCTTCAAGGTGAAGCAAATTCAATTTGATAAAGAAAATAACTGCTACATTTGTAAAGGCATAATATTTTATTTGTGCAGAATAATAGTAAAATAAAAATGTGGAAAAGTAATGGTTGGTAATATTAATGTCTCTTAAATGAATGTGTACAAAATCTGAAAAATGAAGGAATAAAAATGATTTTCAGAATCTAGAAATTAATTTTGTCAACTAATGTGAGTGGTGAATTGTCCCCAACTTCACAAATGTAGCTTATGTAGTCATATTTGTGCCTGGCTTGTTCATCTAAGAGCACTTGTACAGAAATTTTAAATAGATATCTATTTTCTTTACATGCAAGATTTATAAACAACTTTGCCCCTGCTAATTGAAAAATATTTTCTGTATCCTGTTTTAATGATATTAAAATCTGAATCATTAGGTATATTAAGATGTATAGATGAGGGATTTCACATGTCAAAGAAAACGACCAATTCTACCTTTCTAAATGTTCAGAAAATTGATTTCACAATTGTCAACATAAAGTGATAGATTATAATACTTGGATATGTTCATTCAATCATAAAACTTGAAGCTCAAGATCAACAGCTGTAGTGGTCAATTATGACTAATGGTGCCATGATTCTAAGCAAATGAACATAGAGTTTATTGTTAAAATTTATTACAATACTTTAGGTAAAATCAAAGACAGATGATTGTTGGAAGTTGTCGCAATCAATGTTGATCCATACTTTGATCTCGAAGCCAAATTTCCATTTGTGTAATTGGTTCTCAAATTTTTAAATACACAAACAAATATATGCATACTACACATATTTTCTTTGCACTAAGCAAACCAAGGACTAGGTAATTGGTATTTGCTGCTTCTACAATAAGTACACAGCATTAAGGAACAAGAGCAGAGACTGGGATAATGTGTCCAAGTAGAGCCAAGTGTCTACCTGCAGACTGTTTCGGTGAGCTAGCTCTAAAAATCCAACTACTTGGTCTAGTACAAAGCTGACATCTCATCAAAATTAATTGGTTCTCGCCATGACATCGCTGAAAAATTGGTCACTCGATCTCCACTGACAATTTTTTTATTGAATAAGAAAAAACCATGGATTTTGTCGTAACAAAGTTTTTGTTTCATTGCACAAAATTTTTGTATTTTTATATCTGTACAACCAAGTTGTGATTTCAGTTATAAAATATTCATATATATGTATTCACAGGTAGATCAGTGACCAACAGACAACTTCTCTAAGTTGTGGACATACAAGACATGGCAGTAAGACATGTGACACGCTGTCGACAGTAAATGTGCATTGACTGTTGTGTAATACAGAAAGACATTTGAAATAGAAAGTGTAGTAACATTACTAATTTGATATAGGAAAATGATGAATGTGAAGAATGAAAATTAATAAATAAAAGCAATAAAATGTATTTCTGAATAAAATTATTATTTGAACTTTAAATATGCTGTAGCTTGAAAGTGAGAGCTAATTCTTCGTCAGTTCTACAAATATTCTGTTATAAAAGGGATATTTCAGAACGTTTCATCACATCAAATGTAGAAATTAATAAGAAAGGATATGGATGTAATAAACATGAGACTATCCAACTCGACACTAGATACAAATTAGAATAAAGGAACAGTGCTTTTATTGCTCTCCTACATTTCAGTCACTGTAGGGTCTTCAATTAAACTTGCCTAAGCATTTCACATTACAAGTTTAAAAGAACTGCACCATCTGTGTAATGGTAAGTGTGCTTTTCTTGAGTGAGATAGACCATGTGTTCAAGTCCTGACCATGTCGAACCAGACTATTTATTCTTGCCATGAGATAGCTGTAAGGCCATGCAAAATTAATTACTTTGTTGAGGGATGAGGGAGGGCGGATTTTTTTTAAAATTCTTTTACTGCTGTAAAAAGTGATGAGGGAGGCATATTTTCTTTTCTTTTTTGTGTGAAAAATATGGCAATGTATAAAACTTTTCATTACTTTATCGAAAATTTCAATTTTATTTCTTCCGATGGTGGCAGAAACATCACAAGTGGTTAATTTTTATGGAAAAGTTCAGATTAGGATTCTGAAGAAATTTTTGTCTATCTTCATCCTAATCTCGTTTCAAGCCCTATCAAGGGTATTCTGGAAATTTTAATTTGACCTCCCGGTGCATTCCGATGGATATTTTGGCATGGACGGATTGTGCAGGTAAGATTTCATATATAGACATATTTTCTATTTCAAATCTGCAAAAATATTGATATTTCCTTACCTTTTACAGCGTATATCCGACAAAATAATCCAAACTTCACTTTAAATGGTCTGCCATTTTACTGAACTCGAGAACTACACGTGATCAAAAATCATGACGTATTTTGCTATCGTCTGTTTCGTAGTTTGAGATGTTGATGTCGGGATACAAGTAATAAAATAATTTGATGACGAAACGGACGATAGCAAAGTACGTCGTGATTTTTGATCACGTGGTGTAGTTCTCGAGTTCAGTAAAATGGTGGACCATTTAAAGTGAAGTGGATTATTTTGTCGGATATATGCTGTAAAAGGTAAGGAAATATCAATATTTTTGCAGATTTGAACTAGAAAATATGTCTATATATGAAATCTTACCTGCACTTGATCTGACACAATCCGTCCATGCCAAAAAATCAATCTGAATGCACCGGGGGGGTCAAATTAAAAATTTTCAGAATACCCTTGATAGGGCTTGAAAGGAGATTAGGATGGAGATACAGACAAAAATTTCTTTGGAATCCTAATCTCAACGAGATTACGCTGGTCCCAATGTACCATTTTTTTTTTATCTCTGTAAACAATTCCAATAAGGTACAAGCTTCGGAGAAGGGAAACTGGCAAACATTGGTGCCGAATTTGCACAGAAACGATTGACATTTTGTCTAAATGTCAAACGGAAACACATTTTTTATTTATACATTGTTCATATCGATGCTTTAAATCTCATTAAGCATGATGCGTTTCACTGACCACATGATATAAGAGAGAAAACGGACAGCGCTACCGCATTTAAATTTTATTTTTGCAATAAAATCGGCTATGCGGCAACGAATTTCCACATGCGGGTGTGCCTGAGAACCAAGAAATTAATTTTTTATGGCCTAAACTGCTCATTTGTTGAATAAGAAGAGTTCGAAGATAACGGGGGTAGGTAATCGAAATCCGTATTTTGAAGAACACGCAATACAAAAGGACAAAAACAACAATCCACAAAGCATACACATAAAACTATAAAGATGAAGTAACACGAACTGCATTGAACTCGGGTGCTCTGGAAGGTAAGCATTTCCTGCCCCACTAGTGGCACCCGTTGTGTTAATCTAGTTACAAATCCGATAAGTAGTGAATGAGGAAAGGATCTGGAAGCTTTAACAAGTGGAAAATATCTGGTCATTTGTGACGTAGATGTTCCATAAATTGACCCAAGAGTAACTAACCCTTGATTCCTTGTAAGAAGCAACCCTCTATCAATGAAATCATTATAGGAACCACAAGCTCTGGAATATTGTTTCAACTGAGAGTTATATGCTGGTTAGTAAGTTAATCGTGTCAAAATTGTCAGAATAAGTTGCACATAATTGGGATCTGTTGCTTTTCATTGGTTGACCAATCTAATTACAGCAGTTGTTCATTTCCAATTGTAAAGTCAAAATTTACTTTGTGAGAAAGTATACTTCATATCTTTTAATATTCCTTGGTAGAAAGTATAGAAGATATATCGGAAATTTTGAGGTAACAACATGTTATGGCACTGTCATCCTCCGTCTAGACAATGGTCTCCATGGTATAAGTTCTGAATTATAACCACAATGATTCTGGGCACAGAATAAAGGTTGATATTGATTTGGGATATTGCAGCCATACCCATTTCCACACATCCTAATGTGCAAGGGGCCCGGGTGGCTCAATGATGTACAAGCCTATCGCTAATATGGCATAGGTTTGTGCCCGGCTTTGTAAATTACAATCGACAAAAGCAGAATTTGAACTTTCTCATTTTTCATTCAATTTTAATGCAGATAAGTTTTTGACAGACCATAACAATTATTGCTATTTAAATTCGTAATGGGCCTAAATTTGAAAATTTCTTGTATGGAAAGTATATAAACTGATTTTTTATCCAATTTTGATGTAGATATGTTGTTCTAGAAGGGAGTGAAAGAATGAATCTTTTCAATTTATTTATTCATGTCGAAAACATATTTTGTTTGATAATTCACTTAAAAAATGCATTAGTCCAATAATAATTATGTTGTAAACCCTTGTATATCGATGTCAGGTGATAATGTGTGGGTTTCTTTATATACAAGTAAATTCCGGACTTGAAAAAAAAAAAAATCTGGTTGTATGGTCATGGATTTCCTCCATCTCTTACGGTTTCGGAGATAAACTTTGCTGAAAGGTGGCAACAAGAACTTTATTTTTCATCACATTTTAATGCAGCTTTTTACAAAAGTAACTTTATAGGTTTTTTGATGGACTATAATTTTTTTGGGTTTATTTTGTAAAGGGGTCCAAATTTGGAAGACACATTTAACACATGAAATAGTAAAACAAGACAAATGTCCAAAATACAGTGGGTCTAGCAAATTATTGTTTCCAGCATATTGCAGTTTCCAAACACATTATTGTGTCCACATTTGCTTTTAATATCAACTTGTTGACATGCTATGGACATATTATGCTTTGCTGTCCATGCTATACATTTATGTTCAGATGGAGCCTTGAGGTCAAATAGGATTATTGCAATGTAGATGAAACAGTATATTTCAAGTTATTGTATGACAAAGGAATTGTGGACATGTTTTGTAAATAAGTCCAACAACTCGGGATGAAAAAATCCAAAAATCATCAAAATGGACAGGTAAATTCCTGCATCAAACAAACAATGCTGACCAATTCCAAATGATTCAGTCAAATAAAATTTTAAGTTGTCATATGACGAATTGTGGACGGACAGACACTCGTTAGAGTAGGGTGCCTGCTGATGATAAGCATGGTCCTAAATATATGGAGAATTAAACAAATATTCATTATTATCACACTAGGAGAGGTCGTCATGGTCATGATCGTATGGTGGCTGGAGTTGCAACTACCTATGCAATCCGTGCCTATCACCTTTAAAGTTGTGAGTTCGAATCTCGCTCGCGTGATAAAGTTTGTCAGTGACTTGCGGCAGGTCAGTGGTTTTCTCTGGGTACTCCGGTTTCCTCAACCAATAAAACTGAAATATTGTTGAAAGTGGCATTAACCACCATGACATGGCTTAACCCTATTATCACAGTACGTTGAACAAGTCTATTATTATTACACTACATTGAACAGGTCTGTTATCAAAGTACAGTCAAAACTGTATTAAGAGGTCACATTTGGGACAAAGAAAAAGAGACCTTATAAGACAGGTGACCACTCAAGAGGATCAATTCATATGAAATGTTCTAGACAGGACAAGTAAAAGGTGACCTTTTAATACAAGTGTCTACTGAATAGAGGTGACTGTAAGGGCAGGTTTGACTACATTAAAGTATTTTATTACAACACTTACATCTGTCTTATTATCACAGTACATATGTCTTATTATCACGGTACATAACAAGTCTTATATCACAGTACACAAGTCTTTATTTATCACAGCACACTGAACAAGTCATATCAATTAAGTCTTATTATAACAGTACATAAAAGTCTTATGATTGCAGTACATAAGTCTTTTATTATCACAGTACATAAATCTTATTATCAATGCATTGAACAAGTCCTTTATTATCACGATGTATTGAACAAGTCCTTTATTATCACAATGTATTGAACAAGTCCTTTATTATCACAATGTATTGAACAAGTCCTTTATTAACACTACATAAATCTTATTATCACAGTACACAAGTCTTTTATTATCACAGTGCAAAAGTCCTTTATTATCACAGTGCATTGAACAACTCTTTCATTATCACAGTGCATTGAACAAGTCCTTTATTATCACAGTACATTGAACAAGTCCTTTATTATCACAGTACAAAAATCTTATTATCACAGTACATAAATCTTATTATCACAGTACATAAATCTTATTTTCACAATACATTGAACAAGTCCTTTATTATCACAGTACATAAGTCTATCATCACAATGCATTGAACAAGTCTTTTATTATCATAGTACACAAGTCCTTTATTATCACAGTAGATTGAACAAATCCTTTATTAACACAATACATAAATCTTATTATCATATACTTGTAGATGATAAAGCTAAAATTTTACCCTGTAATAAATCTGAGTTTTGTTTAGAATAATAAGAGGAGGAGTCATGTTTATTTCACCCCGTTTCACAAGAATGGCCCAAGTGGGCTGATAAAGCAAGTTTATTAACTACTTCCAGAATGTTATTACATGCCTTTCTGTCAACTGTGTTTACAGACACGGCGGATTCAACTGTTTTATAAAATATCTGCACAGAAAATTATTAACTACCGATTTCTCTCTTATGATATTGAAAGTGCTTAAAAAACGTGCATTTATTGGATTTGTATAATAAAGCAATAATTTTCTTGTTCTATAACTTTATACATGTCATGTATTTAATTCTAGCCAAAATGACTAAACATTATGGTACAAATCAGTTATTTCCTCTGTTTAAGTATATGATAAACATATCATAACATGTCATTTTTCATATCATACCCTTTATCAGCCCTCGTTCATATACGATTCCTTGAGCCTATAGGCTCTCGGGCTGATATCATGACCTCGGGCTGATAAAGGGTATGATATGAAAAATGACATGTAATAATCTATTTTTATCACAGTACATAAGTCCTTTATTATCACAGTGCATTGAACAAGTCTGTTATTATCACAAATGCATTGAACAAGTCCTTTATTATCCCCACAATGAATTGAACAAGTCCTTTATTATCACAATGCATTGAACAAGTCCTTTATTATCACAGTACATAAGTTCTTTATTATCACAGTGCATTGAACAAGTCTTTTATTATCACAGTGCATTGAACAAGTCCTTTATTATCACAGTACATAAGTCCTTTATTACCACAGTGCATTGAACAAGTCCTTTATTATCACAGTACATAAATCTTATTTACAGAAGTCCTTTATTACCACAGTGCATTGAAAAAGTCCTTTATTACCACAGTACATTGAACAAGTCCTTTATTACCACAGTACATAAGTCCTTTATTACCACAGTGCATTGAACAAGTCCTTTATTATCACAGTACATACATCTTATTTACAGAAGTCCTTTATTATCACAGTGTATTGAACAAGTCTTTTATTATCACAGTGCATTGAACAAGTCCTTTATTATCACAGTACATAAGTTCTTTATTATCACAGTGCATTGAACAAGTCTTTTATTATCACAGTGCATTGAACAAGTCCTTTATTATCACATTACATAAGTCCTTTATTACCACAGTGCATTGAACAAGTCCTTTATTAACACAGTACATAAATCTTATTTACAGAAGTCCTTTATTATCACAGTGCATTGAACAAGTCTTTTATTATCACAGTGCATTGAACAAGTCCTTTATTATCACAGTACATAAGTCCTTTATTATCACAATGCATTGAACAAGTCTTTATTATCACAGAAAATGAAAAAACTCTTGTTATTACAGACCTAGAAATTCATTAACAATTACTGTGGTCTTTATAACCACCCACCATACTGAAGTTTACCTGGAAGATACACACTGGACAAGAATGTAGGTGAAATAGAGTCAAGAATCTGGATTTCAGCCTTCACATTCATTTCTAAAATCAATTTGAGCTGAAAAAGAATGTAAGATTATAGTGAAAAACAGTTTTCAATAACAAACATGAATCAACAACATGAACAATGAACAAATATAAGTGCATCTTATTAGCAGAAAAATTGTTCAAGTTGTATTCATTTCAGTCATTTTAACATACTTTTTAAATACCTGTATTTATGTTGTGACGGAACAAAAGTTCCTCTATAATATTTATTCCTAAGAAAATTTATTATGTAATAAAAGTTCCAAAAGGAATTTATTTTATGTAATACATGTTCCACTGACATAATAAAAATACCAGTACAATGGAACATGTATTACATAAAATAATTTCCTATTCGGAACTTTTATTATATAATAAATTTCCTTAGATACAAATAAGTTTAAAATGGAACAAATATTACATAAAATATTTTCCGATCCAGAAATAAATTTGTTTGGTACATGTGTACAAGTATTATATAATATTTATTCTGGTAGGTATAAGTATTATATAATATTTATTCTGGTATGTACAAGTATTGTATTAAAGTAACTTTTACTATATCATTTACCTATAATAAATGTACCTCTCAAAGATGGAACAAATGTCATACAGGTGGAATAAATATTTCATAAGACTTGTTCCATGGAATAAATATTATTCAATTATTTTTTCCTTTTGGAACAAATATTATTAGGAACAAATATACGGTTACAACACAAAGGAGTATAATACTGTCAAAACACATTCTTTACAAGGACCATCAATCAAACCTTACATTGGCAAGCACAATGGAAGGATTCAGAACTGTCATAAGGACATACTTTGACGAGTCAATACTTTCCTAATAATAATTTTAATCCTAAATAGCTTGGAAAGTTTGTAATGTTGCTTGACACAGACTTAATTTAAGGCCAGTTTTTTTAAATTCTTAACCATTAACCTGGTTTTAAACTTTTTTATGGTTGAGTGTTTTTTTACGATGTGGTTTTAACCATGCAGTTAAATGGTTAAAGAACATCTTAACTGGGATCGAAGCACAGTTGAATATGTTTGAACCTTGTTAATTACCAGTATATGTTTGTAATAGGAACATCTGTGTATTATAGACCCATTTCCAAGTTGTTTATTGACATTCTGCATTGTTGTATTTGTTGATAACGAATTAAATTATTTTATTTGTTGTTTTTTGTGTTGTTTTTGTTTTGTTTGTGTGTTTAAGAGTTGAATTGTTTTATTTGTTAATGAAGAATTCATTTTACTTTGTTAAAAAAAAAATCAATGAACTAGAAAATTTCTCTTAAGTATTGTTCTTCAACCATTGCGTTTTTGATCTATCTTAAGCATGTTTATGGTTCATGATTTAAACATTTTTCAGGTTGTTTTCAACCATAAACAAGTTTGAGAATAAAAAAACAGGCCTTTACACAAAAAACATCAACAGACAATATCCCATACATTTGTACAGTAATAATGAGAAAAGAAATTTAAATAATTACCCAATGGCTATCAAGAATAATAAATACTAGTAAATAAATAGATAAAAGTAATTCAAAATGTTTTGTTTTGTTCTTCTAGATCCAGCTTTCCTTAGGCTTAGTCACAAACAAAGTTATAGGTATACAAATGACTAGATGTTATAATTCTTTGTGTTTTAATTTCACTAATTTTGAAATCTAATAGATATTTGTTACACAAAGACTTGTAACAAATCTTAATTTAATTTCCATTTACAGTGTTACAACTGTGTAAGTCTTGCTTATAAAGAGTCTGAATCTAATATTTGTCTACTTCAGATGCAAAATTAATGTGTATAACTCTCCTGATGACGCCACCCTTGGGAGTGAAACCTGGATACAATAAAAGTACCACATCAGTATGTCTTAGGTGTTGTCTTAATATATCCTGGTATTACTGGTTTTTGTCAGTCTACTACACAAATGTTAAAATCTCAATAGAGCAAAGAGAATCGAAGCTTATAGATAACATGAAAAATTGGTCCTTTGTGTTAGATATACTCTCTTCTTTCGGTTTAAAAACGTTGGCATGAAAAAACTAGAGGCTCACATGAGCCTGTATCGCTCACCTGACATAACTAAGTCCTCTTAAGAATGTCTGCATGCCGAATACATCTAAGTTACTATTCAAATCCCATAAGGTTCTATGTTAAAACTATGTCTGCTCATGGCAGCCATCTTGGATGGAGGTAGTAGTCACCAGACACAATTTTAAAAGTATACTACCCAAGGACCATCCATGCCATATTTGCTTTAAATTAGCCGACTGGTTTCAGAGGGAAGACTTTTAAACAATTTTCCCATAGGGTCCTATGTTAAAACTATGACAAAATTTTGAAAGCTGACCACCTAAGGACCATTCATGCCATGTTTGCTTTAAATTGACTTGCTGGTTTCAGAGGAGAAGACTTTTAAAAAATTTTTTCATTGGTCCTATGTTAAAACTAAGTCGAGTCATGGTGGCCATCTTGAATTTCCGATCAGCAAACGATTCACAAGTTTAGTACAGGATCACCCAATGATCATTCCTGTAAAGGCACAATTCAATTGGTTTAGTGGTTTCTAACAAGAAGATTTTTAAAATTTCGACCAATCAGAACACATTATGGGCCCTGGCAGCCATGTTGGATTTCCGATCAGCACCAAAAACAAAAATCTTGTATATGACCATCTAATGAACATTTCTGCCAAGATTGGTTCAAATCTGTTGCATGGTTTCAGACAAAAAGATGAAAATGTGAAATTCCCATAGGGTCCAATGTTAAACTAAGTCGAGTCATGGCGGCCATCTTGGATATGCGATCGGCACAAAAATAACAAATTTAGTAGAGGACCATCCAGTCATCATTTCTGTAATGTTACAATTCCATCGGCTAAGTAGTTTCTGACAAGAAGATTTTCAAAGTTTCAACCAATCAGAACACATTATGAGCCCTGGCAGCCATGTTGGATTTCCGATCTGCACCAAAATAACAAATTTAGTAGAGGACCTCCCAATGAACATTTCTGCCAAATTTGGTCCAAATCAGTTCAGTGGTTTCAAAGAAGAAGAAGAAAGTATGAAAAGTTTACAGACGCGGACGACGACAACGGACGCAAAGTGATGACAAAAGCTCACATGACCCTTTGGGTCAGGTGAGCTAAAAACACATGATCACACATAAACTATGTGCACTACGTCACATTTTTGACAGAGTATGTCGATAAAACATGAAACAATGGTTACTCAGTGAAAATGGAATTACAAAAAGTATGTTTTCCAACCTAAAATAATAGATATTGCAGTATCAAACTTTAAAGATAACATTTCAAGCTCAGATTTCTTGAGATCGTTTTACATTATTTCAACATCATACCATAACCTCTGACCTTTGAACCAATCAAAATAACATAAGATGTTATCATCTGAAACAAATCATCGAAAACAGATGACCGTTGAAAATGAGTGACATTACAATAGTACATAAATGTAAATATAAAGATAAATTAAATACTTCTTTGTCTAATCCGTGGAAACTGGAACAGAATGGTCTGGTCAACAGATCACAAATTTTATCTTTATCTCCTTTAGTAAGAGGTATGCACTTCTTGATATCTATTCCAAATCTGTTAATATAAATATGTTCAATTATTAAGGTAACAGTCTTCAATAAACCTTTTGGTGTCAAACCACTAATTCACCAATCAGAGCTTGGAACATATACGAAAGTAGTCCCTTTTCAAGAAAAAAGTTCCTTTCACTTTGTAGTATTGTGAAAACTACTGAATGGAATGGACTAATTAAAATTGATAATTGAAGTTAAATATATAGGGATTATTTTGAGCCCAAATTTGATGGACTTAGTTGTATTTTAATACCTCTATGGAGGATTTGATGCATGACCTATAAATACTGAATTTCTTGGGGATGACCGAGCTATTTTTAGAGTAGGTGCTTTCCGTAGCATGGCATTTCACTGCAAGATTTTAAACATGTCCTGATATTTTGACAGAACGTAGAGGAATCATGTACGTTTCAGAAAATATATGGTCTTGGAAAGGTTAAACTTAAGATAAAATGACCAGGTAAGCTCGAAAAAACACAAATTTAGTAGAAAGCCTTAAAGAAATTAATTAGTGGTTTTACACCTTTTGCACATTCCTGAATTGATTCTAAAATTATACATCTTTATAAAAGTTATTGTTCCTTACAATAGACAAAATGGTACCTGGTCTAGCAAGAGCAATGAAAAGGACAATGAATTTGAGTAGTTTTTTTTTCCACAATTTGTAGATATTTGATCCTTTTAAGTAATCACAGGATAATTTTATAGCAAATTTAAAATTTACAAATTGTTACAACAATAAAATTTTGAAAAAATTATAGAAAAAACCTCCCAGAATGTTATATTTAATGAACTTTGCATGACAGGGAACCCGTTTGCTTGTCTTAAAGGGAAATAACTCCTGTAAAAAGTATAATTTTAGAATCAAAGTCGGATTTGAGCAAGTAGTCTATTATTTTTAAACTTGACAAAGCTGTACTAAGGGAACTAACTCAATCTTCATAGCATGATGTCATTTTATTTGTGAAATACAGATACTATAAATGTAGATTTTCCATTTTAGTACGTGTACATGTAATATGTACTTCTGAAAAATGATAGAGAATATTGTTTTATTTAGGATACCATATTTCACTGTCCGTTTATTTACCCAACAAGTGTAGGGAGTGTTACACGTTTAAAGTTAAGAAAATATGACCTTTGTACTTTTAATCCTATTTATGTAGAAATTCTTTTAATTACTATAACTAATTGATGAGTTTCATAATCAAAAATATGTCACAAATGACCATAAAATGCAGTAACTCATGAATGCATGCAACGCACGAGAGAGTTGCAATGTTATTTGGTCACGAGTGACATATTTTTGATAAATCCTACACCTGAGAGTTTTAATCAACGAGTGATTGACTTCTCTCTTCCAGTCATACAATAAGAAATTTAAATGTCCAACAATAGGATTCACCTGTAAACAAAGGCAATTGTATTCATTCAATAGATGAGTTCCATTTGCAGTTTTTTAAACTCCTTACACAATACCAATTGAAACATGGGTAAGTTATCAGGTGGTCTGCTATAAGTTAGTCAGTGTGTGCTACCTTACTGTATTTCATTAAATCAATAAACATGTTGATATCTGTTGGTAAAGTCCATAACCATTTGCATGTTATTTAGAGGTTAGGGTGTTTAACCCCACTTTCAACATTACAATATTTCAGTTATATCGTGGCAGTCAGTTTTTTTGGTGGAGGAAACCGGAGTACCTGGAGAAAACCACCAACATGCCACAAGTCACTGACAAACTTTATCACATAATGTTGTATCGAGTACACCTCGCTTGAGTGGGATTCGAACTCACAATGTTAGTGGTGATAGGCACTGATCGCATATGTAGTTATAAATCCAACTACAAAACGACCATGATGGCCCCTTGTAATTTAGGTTTTTTGTTCTTCCTTGTGGTATTACATTAGATGAACAAAACTTTTGAGTGTTTAACGTCACTTTCAAAAACATTTCAGTTATATCATTGCAAAAAACCGGAGTACCTGGAAAAAACCACAGACTAACAAATTTCATCACATAATGTTGTATCGAGTACACCTCAATATGAGTGGGATTCGAACTCACAACTTTAGTGGTGATAGGCACTGATTGCATAGGTAGTTGTAAATCCAACTATCATACGATCACGATGATGGCCCCTACCAACCTTTTGATATCTGTTGGTAAGATCCCTAACCATTTGATTGATGGTACAGTTAGATGTTCTGATTCAAAAGCCAGAGCCTGAAAATAGTAATTAATGTGTTACATAATATAAACTATATTAAGCTGTTTAGTTGTCTTACTATTTACCCGATGGGTGTCCTGCAGTTGTTGGTTTTTTTTTGGGGTCTGTATCTGTAACTTAGTACAGTCTGTACATGTTATGATGATTAAAGATATTATGAATACAGTTCAAGATTTGGACTCGACAAGAACACTCCTCACTCAGTAAATGTGAGGGTTGGCGTTTTACTCACAGGTGGAAAACATTTGTATAACTACATCATTTCATGCAGAGGGAAGGTTTAGGCACATGAAACTAATTTAACTACCTAACTTTTTATACCCCCCACAAATGTAGTAATGTCATGTTATGGACAATATATCATAGTGAAACTGTGTCCTAACAAAGGGAGATAATTCTAATTCAAAACTTGGACATTATTTCATGACCGATTGTTTTGAAATTTTGTACAATAAAGGGAAATAATGAAATAGTCTTTCAAGTGGTTTTTTTTAATGATTGATAATAATATAAACATAAGATATAGATAACCCAGATATAAAAATTGAAGTTTTAGAATCTGACATACCAGTTACACCACTCCTTCCGAAACATGCACGAAATTTTTGTAAAAATTCGCCAATCTCAGTGATTGGGATTAAAAAAAATTCAATGGGACTATGGCCCCCTTCCTTTCCTTGTCAATGGGACATTTTTGATATGAATGGGCCATAATGACAGAACTATGCGCCAAAATCCAGTGTGAAAAATAATGTAGAATAAAAACATTTAACAAACTTTAATACATGGGTGGAGGAGATATATAAACTATCTGACAACTCACACCCTTCTGTTTGAATAAATATGATGAAGGCCGTGACATACGAGCTTGAACTTAACACTTTTTTTAATTCTTGGCTTAAACCTTGATCTGGACAAAAAAATCCATCTGATATGCATGATAAACGCTGTGCAATGCATGAAAATTCCCATTTCACGTTTCCCGGGGAAAGTAAAAAAAAACACGGGAAAGTGACATGCTGATCATCATCAGTATCCGATACTTCCCGCCGGGAAAGTGTTATAAGTCCGTTGTTGCTCGTTGTTGTACTTTGCGTTTATCAGATATATCAGTTTTTGAAACTGGTTTACGATTTATTTAAGCCTGAATTCCGTATGTAAAGGTATCAAATTGTATGTACACAAGGTACCAGATATCGATGTTGATTTGCAGCTGAACTTTCACAGATCATTTTGAAATAAAAACTAAATTATAAATTAGATACAGTGATTGGGATTCAATTTTTTTCAATGAGACTATGTCCGTGCAGTCTTGACAGAACGGTTCGGCTGTATGTAGAATGTACGTCTGACTTCATCAGAAAACGAATGCGCACGTATGACGCGAAGTTTTTATGTGGAAATGCGCCATTTCGTCGGGTAATGCGACTATGGCGCGTGGTAATCCCAATCACTGCAATCTAGTATTTATGAATATTGTTATTAAATTTTCTGTTTTTGTATAAATTTATGTATTTCTGGAATATATATGTATTTGTCTTGGGTTAAGCAATTGGACAATGGTTGTTAATATATTTCAAATTGAATCAAATATAGTGTAATAAATATCATTTCTATGACAAAGAAATCTCTTATATTTTGAAATAAAGTATAGTATAAATATGTGAAGCATAAAAATATCATATATCAAGTTGATGTCAGACATTATTTCACAGTTAAATAATGTCCAGTAAGAATGGACAATATCTCATGATGGAAGACACAATTTCATTATGAAATAATGTCCAGGACAATATTTCATATGATATTTTGTCTGGAGGACATTATTTCATGGAGGACACTATTTTATGTTACATATGCACTTTGTCATCGCAAATTCTCCTACATGATTAATCAGAAGTTCATGAAACTTTGTACATTGCAAGATCCTAATATGAAGATGTGCACATTAGTAGGATATCCCAGTCCATTGAGTTTTACCCCTGTTATGCTTCTTTGGGCCTGCAACTCTTCTGGCAGTCTATGAAAGTTTATATGTTGTTAGATCCACATATGCTGATGTTGCCAGAATTATGAGTTTAAAAGTTGTGTTCCAAATATGTTTTGGCTCAATTAAGATGATGGGGACGTGGGGGGTATTAGTCCCGCGTAGCAGACAGTTAAGTTATTCCATTTATGTATCAAAGCGGGACTCCTGCGTCCAGAAGTACCTCTAGTTATTGAAGTGTCTGTACCAAGCCAGGAAAGTGGAAGGTCATTTATATGTGTGTTGGGTATCAATTTTGTCTCTGTTTCTATGATTTTTCGACTGGAATTTGAACCTGCTCAGACAGTATGGTATTTTTTTATTTTCATTTTAATTGATCCCTTTTATCTGGAAAACCATAAGAGCTACTCCAAAATCTTATTAATTGCAGGTATGAAATTCCATTAGGAATCGAACAAATGAAAAGAGAAAAAAAAATCAGATTAAAAATAAAAATTCTTAATTTTAGATGTTGGCCATATTTTGACCCCTTTTATCTTGAAATGGTACAAGCCAAACAAAAACTGTTAGCATATTACATAAAGAGACTTTTATAAGGAACACAAAGAAAAAATATATTTCATTAAACAAAATTACCCTAGATCCATATTTGTAGATAGACATAATTTCTATTCCTGTAATGAAAAAGAAAATAATGATTAGAACTGTACATATTAGTTATATGTCATTGAATCAGATCTGATGCATCAGAGGCAGGGGTAGTCATGTTGGATTTTGAATTGTTCTGAAAAACAATAACACTTCTTGGGGATCCCTCGAGGATAATTTCTGGCAAGTCTGTTGACTTCACATGCAGTAGTTCTGGAGAAGAAGTCGATAATGTCTCAGCAAATCAGAGACCAGGACAGCCATCTTGGATTTCTAATTGCTTCAAAAAGATACAAACTTCTTCAGGACCCCTCGAGGCACAATTGTGTAACCTTGGTGGCTGTGCATGCAGAGGTTCTTAAGAAGAAGTTGAAAATGTCATATCGACGGACACCACACACTTTTCGATCAGAAAAGCGCAGCTGAGCCTCTGGCTCAGGTGAGCTAAAAACTGTTGAAATACTTTTGGTTTCTTAAATCCTTTTATCTCTTATATCATAAGAGCTAGGTCAAATATGTTTAAAACAGCACACACACACAAGGCATTCATTAGGAATCTAAAAAAAAACTGTCAACATTGAACTTAAAATTTGACCACTTCATATCTTGAAAATTGTAAGAGCAATTCAAAATGTGTCTGCATACAGTGAGAAAACTAAAGAAAAAATCATCAAAATTGGTTGAAAAATAAGTACTTTTTTGGCACTGTTGGGCCTTTTGTTTGGAAAGGAGTGAGACTAGAATTCTTTAATCAAGGATCATGAAGTATAAATTTCAGAAGACATTTGTCGTCAGGTCTTCAAATTCCACTTGAAATGAAATGTGCCAATGTTATATTTGGAGAAGGATAAGCAAAATTAAGAAATAAATCATGGAAGCCAGAATGTGTTGGGAGTTTTAACATGGATCGGCGGATATTAGTATTTTATCCCAAGCTAGAAGCGAGGGATAAAATTTACTAATATCTGCCAATCCATGTTTAAACTCAAAACACATTCTGGCTTCCATGATTTATTTCGATTCTGATATGTCTAAGAGTACAAATACGGTAGTATACTTTGATTGGAAGACGGTAATTTATATTTACGCTTGCGGAAAATGTCGCACACAATTTATGTAACTCGAATAATACTGCGCCCTCTATCGGCATTATTCAGGTTACAATTTATGCTGTAAATGGAAAAGTCGGTCACATTCACCGGCGCATGTGCTAATGAGATTATACCGAATGGATAACTCTCCCGATTGTTAACAAAGCGAAAGAAGGAGGTCATGTTAGAATCCTTATTAGGTCATGGTCAGATCATGATGACTTTATGTCAACATGTTTCAATAATGATGTTTGGAAATTTCACACTATTGTTGAGGTTTGGATTGGTTTGGTTTATGGTGTTTAATGCCACTTTCAACAGTATTTCAGCTATATCGTGCCAGTCAGTTATATTGGTGGAGGAAACCGGAATACCCAGAGAAAACCATGAACCTGTCGCAAGTCACTGACAAACTTTATCACAAAATGTTATATCGGGTACACCTCGCCATGAACGTGGTTCGAATTCACAACTTAAAAGGTGATAGGCACTGATTGCACAGGTAGTAAGTTGTAAATCCAACTACCATATGATCATGCCCCTATTGTTGAGGAGATATGCATGTTTTTTAATGCTTTTCAAAGGGTATAACTTTGAAGCCAATACGTTTGACAGACATTGTTTTTACATATATCTTACACTTACAAACACTAAACACTAAAAACTCCAAGATTGCAATTTAGAATTTTCTGTACATTTCAAATTCTAAGGGATATAACTTCAGAATGTTTATTACAGTGGACTTGACCTGATTTGACAGTTTCTCTGTAGGAATGAACCTGTTTTATTACAAAATGGGTGTAAATGAACACGAGAGACTATCCAACAATATATTTGGATATAAATTAAATTAAACTTAAAAGTAAACGAGCAGCACTTTTATTGTTTACCAAGGTTGAGATGTCAATTCCTTAATGTTTTGTCAACATATACTCTGGAAATATGGAAAGATCAACTTGTGTCTCTTTAAATGGCTGATCAACACTATTGATCTGTGGCACACAAAAATATGTGTATGTGGACGATATTTTAATTTGTGGGGAAATATAACCCCACTTCTAAATTATAATGTTATATATCTGTCATACCAAGCTAAGACCTATTTATAACAGAAAAGTTCAGAAGTTATTAATGTTACGAGTGAACTGCATTATTTACCATGAGGATCAGCATCCATCAATGCCATCATAGGAATGTGAAATTTGTCCCATAGAAGTTTTAATAGCAATCTTGTATTCATATCAGGAAATCCTTTAGCCTACAAGTGGAACAGAAATCAGTTATGGTTTGTATCATACAAGCATTAAAGCAATAATGATGAAATACACATACATTTTCTACATTTTTCATTATGTTGAAAAATATAAGAATATCGGGTTAGGGTTATGGTGTTTAAAGCCACTTTCAACAACATTTCAGTTATATCATGGTGGTCAGTTTTATTGATGGAGGAAACTGGAGTACCTGGAGAAAACCACCGACCAGTCGCAAGTGACTGACAAACTTTATCACATAATGCTATATTGAGTACACCTCGCCATGAGTGGGATGCCAACTCACAACCTTAGTAGCGATTGGCACTGATTGCATAGGTAGTTGGAATTACAACTACCATACGATCATGAAAACGAATAAAGGATATAATATTGGTAAAACAACTACATTGATATATACATATGTCGTTAAATATGAATTATACATTCATTTCAGTCATTATCAAAGCATATCTATTTTTTTCCTGATCTTTTTTTGCTACAAGCCACTACAAAATCAAAATTGGAATTAGATATACATGCATAGTTGCAAAAAAAAAGATTTGATTTGATTTTTGGTGTTTAATGCCACTTTCAACAATATTTCGGCAATATCATGGCGACCAGTTTTAGTGGTGGAAGAAGTCGGAGTACCCAGAGAGAACCACTGACCATAGGGAAGCAACTGGTAAACTTTATCACTTGCGGCTGCGAGTCGCATGCACCCATTTTTGTAATTTACATAGCCGGGTGCGAACCCACACCGTATAGGTGATAGGCTTGTATGAGTTGTTAGGTAATCCAACTACCTAACTCATTGAGCCACCCGTGCCCTAAAAAAATGAAATCCTTCACTACTGCTTTAACCCTAAATATAAAAATTAAAATATAATCTTCAGATTTGTTGAAGGCAGTCAGTATATTACTGTATTTAGCAGAGGTAGAGTGGAAATAAGAAAACTATAAAAACTTCAACTGGTACTTACAGTAACAAGAATACACTGTTCAAATATCGTATGAAAGCCATCATCTAACAACTTCTGGAATGTAGCATCTTTTTCTATAATCAAGACAAATTTAGCATTTGTCTGCATGTGTAGATAAAACTATTAAGGAAACATCTTGTTTTGTAATTATAAAGACACATATGGACTATTTTGTCACATGAACATAAAAATTTAACTCAGCATGTCTGTCTAGTATAAAACAGATATAATTATCATGGCATCAAAAAATAACTTGCTCTCACCACGATATAACTGAAAAATTGCTCCCTTGGTGTTAAATAACAATCATTCACCTAATGTGAAATACATGTACATTGTACTTTTATAATTCTTGAAAGTATTATTTTCCCTCTTTTTCACAATGCAGCCATTTTACAAATTTTGACCCCATAGCTCACATACCAGATCCAGTGGTTTTTACTTGAGCAGCTTGAATTTGTTTCAAAATGATGATTCATATCATTCATATTTTCATTTTCATTTACATAACTGGTTCCTAATAAAATCTTTCGTTTTCTTGTTGTTTTTTTTTAATTTTCCACACTGCAGCTGATGTGCAGCTTTAGACCCCCAGGGTTCAGGCCTAATAAACCCCAAGACTTTGGATGGTAAAAATAATAATGTACATATCACAGTGATGCTGCACAATAAATACATGAGGAGAGCTACTAGTAGCCTCTGGCTGTATGCAATCCTCTTGAAATAAATAAAGAATTAAATTAAATAAATACATGTATTGCAACATTTCTTCAGCTGATTCTTGAGAAGAAAATCTTCAAACGATTTTAATTTTGAGCAGTTTTGTAGGAGATTAAAATGTGAAAAAAATTAGCAATGGAAGGATAAACAGATATATCTGAAAAGAATAAAACTCAACAATCTACCGTTAACTTGTAATATCTATCAAATCCTTATTCAAAACTACATAAAACATTCTACATTCTGCATAGATAAACATTCTACACTCTTTTAAATATTATGGTAAAACTGTTAGATCAGTAATCAGCTTTTATTTTGCTAAAGGATTAAAGGTTAAACAATTTATCACTCCTCTGACATTGCAGGACATAAAAAGTGATATATGGTAGACAGAAACTGATATTATAAACCTCTGATATCAATGATATTTGGTCAGTTATATGATGGTCTGTTTAGTAGGATGGTTGGTTTAAGTTTGGTTTATGGTGTTTAACACCACTTTCAACAATATTTCAGTTATATCGTGGCGGTCAGTTTTATTGGTTGAGGAAACTGGAGTACTCTGAGAAAACCAACAGCCTGTCGCAAGTCTCTAAGAAATTTTATCACATAATGTTGCATCGAGTATACTTTGCCATGAATGGGGTTCGAACTCATAACTTTAGTGGTGATAGGCACTGTTTGCACAGGTAGTTGTAAATCCAACTACCATATGATCACGACCAGGATAGCCCCTGGTTAGTAGGATAAAAACAACATCTTGTATACATTCTACCAAAGAATATCATTATATGATTGGAAGTGTGTCTTCTTCGAAAGTAAATATAACGAGTAACTTAAAGCAACTTTGAAATATTTAAACACTTTTCAAAAGGATATAACTTATACCGTTGACATGTGATGGTACAACTACACCCTGCAAAAAGAAAACAATAATAAATCACATTTCTATTAAAGGTATAATGTCTACGAACATCGTATTTTTTCATACCCAAAATTATTGTTGTTTTCCGTACTGACCTTCATAAAATGAAGATTAAACACTGAATTATTGGCGAATACGCAACGAAACGTTAAGATTCAAACAACATTAAACGAGCGTGACAATCATGAAGTGTTTGAATCTTAACAGTATTTTCCTTACATCAAAGCTAAAACCCCGAGAGTTCTCAACTTCTGTTTTTTATAAGTGGTGCTGTTACTTTCACTTTTAATTTTTGTCATCCTGGACAATAATCCCGATAACGATAGTTTTGGGTCTTTTTTGTCAAAAAAAGAACACCAATCGTATCTTTTGCAGCATAACTGTTTAATAATAGCTTAAACAAATCATTTATGGACAGTTAAAATTGTTCAACAAAATCGTAGACAATATGCCTTTAAAGTCTTATAATGTACAAACAATGTTTTTCTCTGAATGACTTTTTTCAGGAAAATATTTGTGCTCGCTACTTTTCATTTTAATCTGATTTAAAACCAGAGTCTCACTTGATTTTGGGATTGAAACACACTCCTGGTTATTCAGTTTTGGTTCATTTCTGAGATTAGAATTGCCCATCGTTTCCATATTTTTCATTGGAACAAGAATAAATAAGGAATCTTTGTAAATAAGGGTAATAACAAAATTACCGAACACCGAGCAATCTTCCAAAGGGAAAGGCAAAACTCACAAGTCAACAAACAGACAAAATCAGTCAACAACCGGAAAACTGGGAAAACCGCAATGGCCCTGACTTGGTAAAGGAATTTACATATATCATTTGTACTTAATTAAAAATCATTTAGACTTATAGTTACAGTTCTGCACTGTTAACAGACAAATCAGTTGCTTTTGTTTTTAATGTTTTTGGCTATTTATCAAGTTTCCAAATGGTGTAGTTTACAATATACCTTTTACAACAGACTTTTTTTTACATGTGATACATAAGTCTTGAGTAGTTGCTACAAGCATTTCTGGGAGTAAACAATTTATACTGAACATCATTACAGCATCATGTTTTAGTACAAGCTTTGGTAATTGTAATACAGGTATAATGAATCTGTGCTCTGATCAAGGTCTGTAATATAACTAATCTGTAATCTGGTAATTGTAATATAACAAATCTGTACTATGATAATTGAACATATTCATCACATTTCTACATTGGTTTACATACATTTTTGGTTGATTTACAACACACAAAATTACCATCAGCATCTTGGAAAGACAAATCACCAGCCAATAACCCTTTTGATGATCCAAGCTAAAAAAGAAAGGTTTGTAAATAAAGATTCCATCTATGGTCTTCACACAGATATATCTAATTTGGCTTTTATTTTTATGCATTTCCCCATATTATTTTGGAGATCTGATCACTCTATTTTGCACAAAAAGGGGCCATCGTGGTCCTGATCGTATGGTAGTTAGGTCGGTGGTTTTCTCAGAGTACTCCGGTTTCCTAAACAAACTAGAACTGTGAGTGAATTCACTGAGTGATACCCCCTGCTTGCAGCTTAGTAGGAGTTGCACTTATAAGGTACATGCCTCCCCCCCTTTTCGTGAAAGTATAAGTTGAATTAACTCTCCTTTTAAATTTTGGACAGCAACCATATTCCTTCATGCACATCTGCAGGTAGTGTACTACAAGTGTGTAAAGTTTCATAAAAATCCAATAAGCCGTTTAGGAGGAGTTGCGCTTACAAGGTACATG
>MJUT01038388.1:458432-483627 GCA_002080005.1 Gigantidas platifrons | reverse complement strand
ATACTTTTGTTCTCGGCTTGTCTTTGAGAAGAAGTACTGAATAAGTTCTTGAAACATAGATTTTAATAGCGCATGTTGAATGTAAGTTTTTAAAAATATATATATTTCAAACACAAAGATGTGTTCTACCTAATTAAATATAAGATACATTTTATATTTGTATTTAAATGACTCGACTGAACAGTGGAACCTTTAAATCTAAGCTCTAGACATTTTGTCTGATATCTCTATTTTACAAAGTAACTACTTTAAACTCTCAAAATGACGGACTGGGGGCTATAAGGGCCAAAATCGGCCCCACCTCGGATGTTGATAATTTTTTCTCCAAAATATATTCCCAATATGTGCTTTTCAGAAATGAATACAAATAGTTAATATGTGCACCTATTTTCTCACAGCGGACCAGCAAAGTTAGGTAATGAAAAGCAACGAACGTCATTTTTTTTCAGTATCAGAATACAGAACTTACGACGTATCATTGTATTCTAATGCATATCTTAGAAACACACACACAAAAAGAATAAAGCTCAATAAACAAAGGATGCAATTGACTTAATATGCAATGTGGTATTGATTTCAGGAGAGAATAAAAAACATGTTCCAAACCTGTATTATGAAATTACCGTGAACGAATAGTATTATCGCAACGTCACCCATTTTCGACGGTTTGTTTCACGTGATAAAATCTCTCCTTATTTTGATCGCTTCGTTTGTTAGAGGTTATATTATGATGCTGAAATTGCTTAAAATGATCGCAAGAAATCTAATCTAAAAATGTCATCTTTAAGTGTAAGAACTACCTACCGCATCTATCATTTCACGTTGAAAGTGTCTTTTTTCGTAATTCATTTTTTCGTCACGTTAAAAAAGCTTTAATTACGTAAAAAGTAATCTAGTGCATACCAATTTTGATTTCATCATCTGATATGATCTTGATAATGTAAATATTAAGGTCATATCAATTCAGTAACTTATTAACATTGACCGTCGAAAACTGGTGACGTAGAACTCATTATATCTATTAAATTGGTATGTGTTGTTTTTCATGCCATCGTTTTGATTGATTTGATTTTTTGTGTTTTAACGCCACTTTCAACAATATTTCAGCTATATCATGGCGACCAGTTTTAGTGGTGGAGGAAGCCGGAGTACCCGGAGAGTACCACCGACCATGGGCAAGCAACTGGTAAACTTTATTACTTGCGGCTTCGAGTCGAATGCACCCTTTTTGTAATTCACAAAGCCGGGCGCGAACCCACGACGTATTGGTGATAGCTAGGCTTGTATGAGTTGCTAGATCCAACGACCTAACTCATTGAGCCACCCGGGCCCCCCGTTTTGAAACGGAAAGAAAATACTGATATTTTCAAACGATCCATTTTCTTGTAATGTTTGATATTAAAATAATAATCAACAATATCACATGTACGTGCGTGTAAAACATAACTATCTTAAAGATCTAATAGATAGATTTAATTAGACAATAGTTGTCATTTTCAATATTTAAAAAAAAAATAACCGTACTCAATTCTTAACGACAAACAATGTAATGATATACTCCAGTACATTTTTACATACAGCCAGTACAAATCTATATAAAAATTATTGTCAATGCGCGGGTTGAGACAAGTCCAATATCGTTTTTTTTTTATAATGTGGAAATATTTTGGGAAATGCTGTGAAGCAAAATGTTTAACGTGTAACGATTGTAGCTACGAAGCGGTTAGATATTTTTTTTTATAAACTGATAACAAGCCTTGGAATAAGAGATCTCTTATGGAAAGTGGTTGTTGGTTTACGGTTTGGTTTATTGTGCTCAAGACACATTCAACAATATTTCAGTTTTCAAAACTGATATAGTATCTAATATTTCATATAGATTTCTCTGTAAAATAAAAATGCAATATTTTCCGATATTTTTTTCTAGTCCTCCTTTATAAATCTACCTAAAAAGTAGAAAAATTCCGAATGAGTTGCATATTGACCGATATTGCATTCCATTCTTTCTCCTTTAAGTTTAGTACGCACTATAGATGTTCCGAGTAAAACTATTTGCACGCAAGCGGACGAGAGGTATAAACAATATGGCGGAATTATGTTGAATACATGTTACAAAGAAATATGGCTAAATGTAAATGTCACAGACTGAAATATTTGGTACTACAAAATGTACATTATAAAAGGGTTATTGCACTAATATTGAGGAATATTGTCCCTCGCAGTATATCATATTGCACTCGCAAGCTCGTTCAATGGCATACTGCTTGGGACAATATTCCTCAATATTAGTGCAATAACCCCTTTTAATATCGTTGCGGTCAGTTTTTATCGGTGGAGGAAACCGCAGTACCGGAGAAAACCATTGACCTGCCGTAAGTCACTGACAAACTTTATGACATAATGTTGTATCGAGTAGACCTCGCCATGAACGGATTCGAACTCACAGCCTTAGTGGTGATAGGCGCTGATTGAACATGTAGTTGTAAACTACCAAATGATCACGACCATGACGGGCCCTCTACTCTGATATATTACATCAGTTATACATCAAGTCATTAGTAATTATTATTTCTCAGTCTCAGTTACTGCTAGTTTGTTTAGTTTTGGACAATTGTCAGTTGTTTTATGTCGCTACTTCAACGTACAACCAATTACCGGTGGTTTTTGATCAGCTTGAAAGTGCTTTTAACGACATGAACTTAAGATAATTTTGACCCTTTTTGACCATACTACTACCAACTAACTAGAACTTTAACGTCCTTGGCTATCCACACAGATCTCTCGCGGATGAATGAATGGCCATGTTACTTGATACCCTTCGAAACTTTAATGCCGAAAGGGATAACAAATACATGTATGGCTGAGGTTACTTTCTGGACTGTTATTCATCATAAATCATTCATTGTTTTTCAAATCCAAGTCGACTTGCACATATCTGTGTATAAGTTGGACAGTCGTTTGTCGCCCATATGCGACCTTAAGAAGGATTTCACGAATTTCCTTCCACTTAAAGAATACACATCCGGTGTAATGGCGACGCACAGCTAAATTTTCGCGGGAGAAGAAAAACCTCAGAAACCTCGTCTTTTGTTGCAGTTATCAGGATTTGCAAGCTGAAATATTGTACAAAAACACTCATTTTACTTCAGGTTAACTATTGTAAGATGGATGATCTTTTAATAGACCTTAATCTTGATCAAATCCAACGGGATTACCCAGTTACGTGCTTGCCAAGTTCACTCAACAAACGGTCTGGTAAAGCCAACAAGTGCTTATACGAGAAGCTAGATTTAAAGCTTTATGAACCAGCCGCTAAAATGGTAGCTTTTCACACCGCTATAAACCGTATACAACCATGGTTAAAAACTCTTGATATAGTTTACTACGATAATCTAGGGAAGGAGGGATCCAATTACAGTGTACAATGGGAGGATGACTCCATAAACTGGACTGATAGAAATGATGCCAACAATAAAGTTACAATACAACTACATACACTGAAAGACTAGACAAATACTCTGTTGTACAAAATCACCTTTTTCGTGACGACAGGCACCATCATAGTTCAGTGGAATAAATACTCCTTATTTACAGAACATTTTAGTACACTTAAGGAAATCCTCAATATGGTACTTAAAGAGTACGGTAAAGAGTGTGTTACAGAACCGAAAACAACGGTAACCGCAGATTCTGAAACATTTACGGCAGACTTGTCTGTACATGACAATGCATCAGTGCCATCTGATGATACTGCCTTGAAAATGTTGCATGTTGTTAATACATCTCAACAAAGTGAACAAGCACAAATAAATGTACACACTGATATCACTGACATTGAAAGTCAAGAAACCGTACACATTAACACACTGAATTTTAATGACGGGCAAGAACAACATACTGACACTGACAAGTGTTCATCTGAAGTAGTTGATTTGAGTGTGCACCTGCAACGACTAGAAACGTGCATATCTTACTCTTTATCAAAATTACAGACCAGCCAGGATGCTAATACCAATAAAGTATTGGAAGCTGTCGAGACCTTCCAGGAGCAAAATAAATCAACTAAGCATACAGATGCTAATAACAATATATTGTCAGCCCAAATACAAAATCTGTCAATAGAAAAGGATAGACTAAACAATGAACTGCAGTGTACAAGAAATAATCTAGCAGTAGTTACCGAAAGTTATAAAAAAAAATCCTTGTCACATGAACAAGAACTTCATGACATAACTAGAGAGGAACTTAGAAAAGTGTTGTCATCGTCCAAGGCGGAAACCGACTTTAATAGTAATTTACTGGAACAAAAGAACGAAGAGATACACAAGCTCACCGTTGGCGTTAAAGATTTAACTGAAAGAGTTGTTTTTTTGTATGATGATAATCTCAGTCTGAAATCACAATTATCCTCTATTTTTGATAAAGAAGCTCAAAGCACTACACGATATTTTAGTTCAGGAAGTGGTGATCAGGCACATATTAATAGGTTACCTGTTGTCTATTTACTGGGTACATCTAATGTAAAAGGAATAGACCCATCAAAGTTATCAAATGCTGTATCGGTATCCAAATTTATAACATATACCATTGCTGAAGCAAATGACAAAATATTGTCTCTCGTGCAAACCCCTAATGCTGTCGTCTTTCACATACTAACTAATGATTTAAAACTGATGGAACCCGTAACATGTGTTGACAAAGTATCACAATTAATTAAACAGTGTCAACATAGATGGAACTCAACTAAGGTCCTCACATCATTGGCGACACCACGATGTGATAGTGTTAACCATAACACCAATGGTATCATTATTAATGCTCTGCTGAAACAAAAGCTACTAGACAACAAAGATGTTGTGCTTATTGATCACAGCAATATGCTACATGAAGGGAATGTTGTCCCCAAATTGCTGACAGAAGATAAATACCATCTTAGTGAACAAGGTGTGTCTGTCTTGGCGAGCAACATTAAGAAGGCCATTCATGATTGTCTTGATATTGTGCTACCACGTGCACAGAGGAATCACTCCAGGAGCCGCTCTAGAATTCGTGCCAACCGCCTGATACGCGGACGTGGAAGAGGTCGAGGTTTCATGCAGATTGCATCTATCTAAATAGTTACATTTGATATTAGCTTACAAGAACATGTAACTTTGTATTTCATAGTTACAATTGTCTAATTGCCAGAAAGTTACTGGTCAATACATATACCTTCTTTATTTTATTTTTATTGTTTCTCTCTCCTGTAATTGTTGAGAGTACTTTATATTGGTATTGTTTTTTTTTTTTTTTTAATACTTTATCAGACTTTCTTGTGTAATCACACATAATATTTTGATTTTTATATATATTGTTTACTTATTATTCAATAAAAGTTATCCCCCCTTGAACTACCATGACCATATCAACACTTAAAATGTGTTTTTGGAATGTGGGAGGACTAGACCATCAAATTTTCAACTTTAATGTACCACCCTACCTGCAGGCCAAATTGTATATCATCGTTTAGAGTGATGTCTGGGGTTTCATTTTTGCCTGGTCGTAGAAATGAAATATGGTGCATTTCCTGCAGATTTGGGGTTAAAGGTCAATAGCTGGGAATTTCATAATTTTGGAAAAAGGTCATAAAATGGTTATAATTTCAAATAAACTGACGCAATAAATGAGTAATTAGTTTTGTAATGTGCATAGTTATAATATTACGTCAGTTGCAATAAGTGATGACGATGTTACGTTAAAAATAAATTAAAATGCTATTTTAAAGTAAACAAATTAAAAATGAACAAAAATCATAAAAAAATATTACGATGATAATGAAAATACCGTGAAATATGCATAATGTGATATTTTGTACTCATGTATTACTACAGGAAGCCAGCCCGTTCATTTGGTTAATTGGCCGTTACTCGGAGTGTCACAGAAGATTATAGCAGTGTTTTTTCAATACACATATATTCGACGATTTACGAGAATAATGGCATTTCGATTTTTACTTAAACAACGGTGACAAACCATGAAGGACAATAAAGACACAAGAATTCGCAAAGCAAACAGAAAACAAAACAACAAACTAACGCAATACAGTGATGTCAACTCCCATAAAAACCCAGGAGTGCTACCGAGGGTTATTGGATATGGTGTTATAGTTTCAGCCGTTTTAGAGTTACGAGATTTTCCGAGCTTTTGCCGTATACCGTACAGTGCTTCCATCTATCAGCCTAAATAACCCCTCTGGTACTATAACCACAACTTCCAAAACAATTTATCTGGTGTGCTATCTACTAAACTTAAATCACTATTTATTCCATGTATCATTTTAGCTGTCGTCGTCGTCGTCGTCATCTTCGTCAGATATTGCTTCTTGCGTCAGCGAGTTTTTACAGCGATCGAATCCTTCACATGCACAAATTGGCGTACATGCTAAATGTTGCTGGTTGCAAACACAGTTTATACTACACGATGTTTTACCCTTGCAAGTACAAACAAGATCTTGAAGAAAGTCTGAAGACATTGGCCCTTCGAACAAAATAGGTAGTAAAGTGTTTCTACATTCCTCCCACCCAAACCCAAGTGGTGATCGAATCACTGGTTTGGCTATGTGAGAATTCATCCATACGCTTGTCTGTAACATAGCCCGAATTATGTGTTGTGTGAATGATGCATCACATGATGGCAGTCTCACTAGATGCACACTCCTTGCAGTTGCTAATTTAACTCGTAGCTTATTCAGGTCGCAATGGGAGTCTTTAAACTTTCCTTTCGGGTCATACAGTGAAGCTACAAATTTTCTACCACCATCTATGGCAGATTCCTGATCCCCTGCTGAAAGACTGGTAAGAGACAGGAATTGTTCTGGTTTACTTAGCAAAAGTTTGTACACGGACTTTTTACCGATACTAATAAACGAAGACGTTGTGTCGCAATCTGTGAGTGCGTGTACAGCTGGTAGCAAACTGCAGACTGAAACACCTGTAGAACGATAAAGTTCATGAACTGGCAAAAACCGCCTCCCGTCCTTAATATTCGAAACAGCCCCCGTTTGAAACCAAATCTCCTCTGTATTTACCATCTGGGTGTAATAATGCAGACAGAGCAGTAACACATCGGTATCAGATGACTGTACTACAATCCTTCCTTTGACACCGTTATAGCCAAACTGTTTATCAGCAAATAAGGAATGCAAAATTATCCGGGTGTCAGCTTCTTCCTGCGTGCTGTATAATTCCACACAGTTCGATATCCCATCACTTGAAAACCTTTTTACCACTTCTGGATTGTGGTAAGCACCAGCCAGATACAAAGCTTTACCTACCACTAAAGGTGACTGTTCTAAATACCGGATGCAGTACTCGCCAAGTAATCTCAGAAGGGACTGTTTGTTTTCAGGATTGCACAAGAACTTTTTCCAATCGGGAATTGACCTTCCTTCAATGACCTGGTATACCTTTTGGGCTGAAAAGGCATTAGAACGCCGTTGTCTCTCTGCAGATTTAATAGATAGTTTTACGTCGTAGCGATCAAACACATCCATTACAGTTCCGGCATTATTGAAACAGGCCACCAGAGCTTTGAAATAGCCTTTAACGAGATCACCAAAAGTGCTATATTTCTTCACATCAAGAGACTGTATAATTCCCATACCATCTCTGATATGAACTGTCCGTGAAATCTCATACTCTGGAAGATTGAAGGAAGGGTAAATTCCATCCTCAAGAAGGTGAATCATGTCTGATTTGCAACATTTCCGCATGGTACCGTCGTCATGGAAGAGCGCTGGGGGTATAGGACCAATAGGATATGCCAAGACTTTATCAACAGTCACATCGTCTCGAACATTTGCAAGGGCCAAAGCACGACGAAATATCATTTCTGGATTGATGTGTGCTTTAACTGAATATCCTATACGACATTTGAGATTTGATGTCTTGTTCATGTCTTCAAAAGTCTTGAGAGGTGCCCTAGAAATTGGACTGTAGAAGACACGACTTTCACCTTCGTTGAAGCAGCCTTCAACAAAATATTTTGCCATGTTGTTACCACGCTCTATGGATTTCAGTAAGGAATCTTGAACATCTTTTGAAGCTTGCATTCCAGTGGAAATGTTTATTAGGAATTGCGGATGTTGGGAAATGTCAAAAGGATCTGTCATATTGGAACGTACATATTTAACCGTGTCAGTTACCTGTTGTTCATCCCGTGCCATAGCAGTTGGCCTGTTCTCCTCGTGTTGGGTGTCTGAATCTGTAGTTACTCCACTTCTTACTTTCATTTCTGAACTGAAGTGAGCAAAGATGTGTCTGGTCAACATCCACCTAAGTAAAGCCAGTTTTTTCCTCGTTAAACCTACAATTCCACTTGACCCTTTGGAATCTTTAATAATGGTTTTCTCTGTCGCCATATCACTCCAGATACCGTTAAAAGTGCCAGGCTTTTGTCTGACTGAAAATTCACCTGATATAAAAGAGTTTTTTATCGTTTCAGTGAGAGTCATCATATCAAGTACGTACGCTGGTGTCCATCTGGCATAGTTGACCCTATTGGTGATAAAAAAGTAAGGCAGCATGGCTGCAACAGATTGCAGATGTAATAACCATAGCCCATCCCGTTCAGCCCTTATGTTCAACAACATTATTTCAATTGCCCGGATAAACATATCCCAAAATGCAAACGTTGTTGATTTCGCACAACCTTCATGTCTGAACTGGTCCAAAATAGGCACAATGTGCTCCTTGAAAACGTCAAACAATTCCTCTATTCCGTCGATGTTTTGTGATGAGAAAGAAAACGAATTATGGCAATCAGTGACTTTCTTCCACACATTTTGGTCAATATGCTCTAAACGGTTTCCATTCTTGCACCATCTGAAAAATGCTTCATATAACAGAGCCATAAGTGCCTCATACGCAATAGTTAATGCACGTACACCACGATTAAACTGTTTGCCAACAAGCATCTGATCCACTGTATTTGACGCGTAAATACCTGAATCTACAAGCAGATCATGGAGTCCCCCCGTTGCCCAAATCTTACCAACAGAGGCGATGAAACAAGAAATCGTGTGGAATCCACCTAAACGTAAAATGTGGGTATGAAAAATCTCTGGCATAGCCCATTTAACTTGTTGGGCAACAGCATACAGTTGCTGGTCAAATGTTTGCACAGAGTATTGTTGCCCAGCGTGTTTCGACATATCCAAGCACTGCTTCATAGATGTGTATACTGTTGCCATGTCACTAGGTTTAGCGTCAATAATAGGAGCATAAGCTACGAAGGTATATTCAGATCTAATTTGTGTCAGGCGTTTGAAAAAACCTGTCCAAAAAGGAACTATCTGTTCTGTATGCATTGTAGAAATGGGCGTCTCAACTACGCTTTGTCTTGAAATCAGCCGAAGAAAAGCCCAAGACATGTCACTGATATCTATATCTTCTGTGAAACAAGATAAAACCTTGCGATAGGCGTCGGAATATCGAGGATGTCCATATCGTTCTTTTGGCTTGTTGAAAGGAAAGCAAGTCATTATCTGGGTTCTAGACTCATCTAATACCAAAGACCTATCTATCCCTCGTGTAATCTTATTGGAATTTAAATGGGATTGTGTTGGGTCACTTTGCAGCTGAAATACAGCTCTGGCCATTGAATGAAAAGTATTTTTCCCATCAATAGTTTCGGCGTTGATATCAATATTATCAGCTCCCTCCTGGATCAAATGACCTCCCATATCATGTTGAATAATACCATTTGGGACGTATAACATATTCTGGATTCTGGAAACTTCAAAATTTGCCAAGCTAGTTAAATACGTGCGTACCTCAGTGTAAGACGCACAAAAACCATGCGAGTTGAGACTTTCAATTAAGTTTCTTGAGCCAAACTCGTGATAGAGCTGTAATGCCAATCCAAGCTGAAACGGGGTAAATATATTTTTGTTCAATGCGACAATACACTCTGCAATCGCAAGAACCTTTCTTGTCTGGTCAACGTGGAGTTTAAAGTCCGTGTCCTCACAACGATAAGATTTATCATCAATCAACCAAGATAACAACTTTATAAGTGTGACAGGAATGTTTTGTGTTGATTGTGCCAGAGATACATCAGATGGGTTAGGATAAATCTCATTTGTTATATCTACCGATGGTATCTTACTACGAAGTATTGAAGCAGCTGCGTGCAAAATCTGTTCCTCGTTCAGCTTTGGTTCTGCCATTTCAGCCTCAAATTCTGAAAGTCTTAGTTCAGACTTTAAATCGCTGGCCGCTAAAATTGCTTCCGAAACTGAGATAGTACTACTATAAACAATATTTGATCTCCCTTGTCCCTGTTGTGTCTGAATAACGATAGAGTCCCCATAATGTTTTTCAAGCCTGCGCTGTAATTTGGCTGAGGTATATTTTATGGGCGAGTCCTGTGATAAAAAGGAACAAAACATTTCTAACAGATAAGACATCAAAAATGCCTTTTGTGAACTATTAAATCATTATCAATTGATAACAAAAGTCGTTCAAATGCTTGATCATGTACTAAAAGGGTGGGCTCATCATTTGTTTCTTCTTTTTTGGGAGTATTTAGCAAAAAATTAGCAATGCAGGCCCTGTGGTAAAAAGCTTTACTTTTGAAATTTTCTGTTGATATAAGAAGTTTAATATCAAAATTGCGTTTCTGATCCGCCGTTTCAACAATTTTTTTGTATCGATCGTTCGTTTCTATCTGACGCAACCGTCTGTCGCCTTTGTAAGATCTATGCTGACAGAAAATGCAGGTACTCCAGTCAAAAAGAGTGGACATTGACCGCGTCTGAACAGAGAGTTCTGTGTCCGTAGAACATGAACTATTTCCTAATTTCTCGGTCACGGAGAATTTTTCTAAATTTATCTTGCTTGTCTACGTTTTGTAACACGACTTGTGGTAAAATAGCCGCTCCGTATCAATGTCGTTAAGAGAACTAAATTCTTCAAGAAGGCGGCGATAAACATCATCTTTTCGCGTGTTTACAGAACTGAGAAGCGTTTGCCGTCCTTTCAAAGTTGTAGTAGAAAGTTGTTCGTTCGTAGAAACCTGGCAAATAATACATAAATTCCAGTTATTTATGATACGGCTTCTTTTAGCTTCCGACGGTGCTAGTTTTAATGGACTTCCAAAATGAGCCATTTTCGGGAGATTAACCTATCCGCCCGTTTTTATTTGTAATTACACACCTCCTATTTATTACACGATAAACACACTACAAAATATGAAAAATATACCAAGAAAATGCGTAAAATACTATTTACAACAAATAACTAACAACACCTAGCTAAGGTAATAAGCACGATGACAAGTAATTCAATCAAATAATAGCAATTGCATCAGACACTAGTCAAGCGAGTTCACCAATGAAAAGTAAAATTTCATTCGTATCGGTAGAACACCGTAATTCCGGATATATAGTTAACTTCAATGGAATATTCGTAAATATGTTAAAACGCAAGAAAACGTGAATAATATCGTCATTATAACTTTTTATTACTGAGAAAGGTTAAATTTATTTATTATTTATCTCGTGGTTCTTTACACAAACACGAAGTATAATTAACGAATAAAATAGCGACTTCACTGGCAAAGCAAAGAGATAGCAAAGTTTGGCAGTATTTCAAAAGCTTAAATCGTGCATAAAAAGTGTAATAAAGACCAGGCAACATCAATTGGTTCTTATTGTTTCTTTTTTATGCAAATTTAATAATATAGAGATTGCTATATTCAAAAACTAGCATTTCCTCCGTGTAGAATACTATTTCAGGAAAAATGAATTTTTCGTTTTCTTGGTGAATTTTCTGAGAACTGCACCGTACGAAAACTCTACGACCGGGAGAAAAAGTAAGATTAGGGTATTAACATTGAAAAAAAATAATTTTTGGCCTGCAGGTATGCTGGTACATTAAACTCGATAAATAAGCCACTTTTAAGACTTCAGTCACAGCACTAAATCTAGGGGCAATGACAAAACTAGTGACCCATTATTCATTAAGTCAATTGAATGGTATGACCTTCCCTTTCTTGCTGAAACTCATTTAGGACATGATTCCCAAGTTACAACTATTGGATCTGTTCTCTAGCATCCTGTCTGTAGAGCAGTTACTAAGTCCAATAATAGATATTTTGGTGGCATAGCTATACCGAGGAAGCCTAGTTTAAAAATTCATGTTAAAATACTAAAAAATACAAATCCGGATTACCAATGGATTAAACTCGAGAAAGATTTTTTTGGATTTCAAAAAGATTTCTTTATTTGTGTTGTTTACTACCCACCTAGTCCTTCTTCTTATACTAAAAAATTAGAAAATGATATTTTAGATGGAATTGAGAGATTTATCAAGCTATAGTAAACTTGGGGATGTTCTTATCTGTGGGGACCTTAACGCGAGGGTAGGAACCCTCCCTGATTATATAGCACAGGATGATCATAAATTTCTCCCCCTTTTCAACACATACCCTATTGACAAAAATGTAATGTATCGTATGAGTAAAGATAGTAAAATTGACAAAAGAGGGAAAGAATTATTAGATTTTTGTAAAGGTTACCAATTACGAATTCTGAATGGTAGAACATTGGGAGACATGCAGGGTAATTTTACATGTTATACACCAAATAGTACTAGTGTGGTGGACTATGCTGTTGTGTCGGAGAGTGCCTTAAAAGTATTTTATGTTTTAGTGTATCAGATTTCATTCCTACGTTATCCGATTGTCATTGTAGATTAGATTGGGAATTGTCAGCTAATTATATTGTTAATAATAAGAACACAAATAGTGGCAATGTACATCCAATGCCACTTAGGTATATGTGGTCAGATGATTCTGGATCCCTATTTCAAGAAGCTATGGTCTCTGATCTTATACAGTTACAAATTAATGACTTACTGAATAACACTACATTGGACTCTACCTCGGATATTAATATAGCTTCTGTTAAACTGACAAACATTTTCACACAAGCAGCTGACATGTCGCTCAAGAAACAGAAGAAAAATAACAATTATAATAAATAAATAATAATTATAATAAATAAAAACCATAAAAAGTGGTTTGACAATGACCTAAGAAAAATTAAATATAATCTGATCAGCCATGGAAAAATTTATACTAAATTTCCTAAAGACCCATTTGTAAAAAATCCTTATTACAAATTGTACAGGGAGTACAACAAATTAAGAAAACTTAAGTACAAGTCATATAGGGAAAACATGTTAGAAGAGCTTGAAAACTTGCATGATGACAATCCAAAATTATACTGGCAACTAATAAATGAACTGCAGGGGAAACATCATGAAACTGAAAAAAAAATTGCATTTCACCCTCTGACTGGCTTTCTCACTTTCAAAGCTTCAATACAGTCAATGGGGCATTTAAAGCTAGAATTCAGGACTTGGAGGAGAAGCTAAAAGTTCTAGAACAGAAAAATATATTCAATGAGGTGGATTTTCCCATTGCTGAGTCAGAAATAGCTAATGCTATCTCTAAAATTAAGTGTAATAAAGCTCCAGGGCTAGACAGTATATCAAACAATATGATAAAAAATAGCCAAACCTTTCTTATAAAATGTTATAAGCAAATTTTTAATGCATGTTTAGCTAATGGTATATATCCTGAAAAGTGGGCGGAAGGCTATATAACCCCTTTACACAAAGCCAGTGATGTATATGACCCCAACAATTATAGGGGCTTAACAATTACAAGTTCTATTGGGAAACTGTTTAATCGGGTTTTAAATGAAAGATTAATCAAATTTTTGGAAAAGCATAATGTTATAAATGGTTGTCAAATAGGGTTTACCAAGAAAGCCAGAACATCTGACCACATGTTTGTCTTGAAAACCATAATAGATAAATATTGTAATGGTAAGAATGGAAGGGTATTTGCCTGCTTTGTTGACTTTCAGAAAGCGTTTGACAAAGTTATTCACACAGGAATTAAATTAAAACTTTTACAGATTGGTGTAGGGTCTCGTTTTTATAATGTAATAAAATATGTATACATATAGTAAATCATGTATCAAAATTGATAACTGTATGACTGATCCCTTTCCAGTTGAGCTAGGAAATCGGTTAAGTTTACTTGTGACTAAACTAAAAATCATAGTCAAATTGGTTAGGTTTACCTGTGACTAAACTAAAAATCATATTTAAATCGGTTTAGTTTACCTGTGACTAAGAGAGATTGATATTTTTATCTTAAATTCAATAATCATTTGATTATATTGGAAAGTTCTGTAAATATGAAATCTAAATATAGTTAATATCATGGTTGTATCATGTTTGAACAGTTTATTGAGAAAACACTCAGACATATATAATCCACACGCGCTCGTGTCACGGAATTACCAATCCTTTTTTCAGCTCTCTGTTTACATATTTATTTTCAATAAAAGAATTTCATTATTTCATCTCTCCCTTTCCTTAAGTTAGCTTGTTCGTGTCCATATCCATATGTAGTCTTATGTTAAAACCAACTTACATGTGTAGACCCTATATAACACTGCTGAATTATCCACATTAGTGTTAAATAAGGTCTACACATGTAAGTTGGTTTTAACATAAGACTACATATGGATATGGACACGAACAAGTTAACTTAAGGAAAAAGAGATGAAATAATAAAGAAATCTTATTGAAAATAAATATGTAAAAATAAAGTTTAAAAAAATGGGGGGGGTTCCGTGTCACTAGCGCAACGCCTGTGATATAAACGTGTAACAGGAGGTTAAATAAACAAAATAATGTAGACGGAATAAACAAATGACAAATAAAATACAAACATGCTCCATAAAAGTTATGACAGATATTCTTTATACAATGTACAAGTAAATAATATACAAATTCATAATAAAGTTGCAATTTTTCTTATAAACATTGATTTTGAGAGTTACAAATTGAGAGTAGACCTACAAGTTTATAACAAGAAGGATGGATTAAGCACACTTCCATCTTCCTCCTGTCGTGAAGGTGGGGGATTGGGAGGGGACTCACAAGTGGAATAGCCCAAGGCCTCTATTTATCTAAATCCGGCACTGATCACATATAATATCAAAAGAGGTTGTTATTTAGAGCTTCAGTACAGCATACATAGGGGCGGGAATGTCCTTTTCTGTCAAATAATGTTAGAGAATACCGAAGTGCAATAAAAAATGGACAATCCAGAGAAACTGGCAACATAGGGAACACAAGACGAAGAAAAACAAAGTAAAAACACAAGACAAAATGTGTTGGACACCACTATGCGCAAACAAACACAAATAACGTTAATAAGACACGGGTCCTCTTACAAACAACTGGAGGTAAATACGAACTGAACATCGTTTTTATGCAGAAATCGTAACGGATATCACAACACGGAACGTTAAGACACATAATAGGACAACACAAACACTCAAAATGATGAGCATCTCGGGTCCCACAAAAAAACATGTTTCATTAGCGTCAAATGGGTGTGTATTTATTATCTTGATTCGTTAAACCTGATTTGTTTTCGAGCTACCATTAGCTAATGTATCCTTACCGTTAATTTGAGCAATTTTTTTTTTTTTTTTTTTTTTTTTTTTTTTACCGTAAATCGTTTTGCATGACGCCCCATTCCCATCCTGATAGTAATAACTCGTCTGATAAGTAATTTGTGTATTTCTCTATACCATTGTAATTTGGATTATCAGAATAGAGATATAAATTGAATTTTTAAGACATATTATGACAGTTGGATTTGTAATTGGTTGGTTTTTGAGGGTTTTACGTCCGGCTACCCTGCTCAGGTATTGCGGACATACATTTCTTCTTCTTGCTAGGCCTTTGCCTGCAATCTGTATCCCGTGTTGGTGTCGGTGGTCTATCACCAATTTCTGTTTCGGTACTATTATACTCAGGATAGCGATCGATAAGAGCTGGATCATCCGGGTCGAATGGATCTGATAGAGATATCGATCCGTCTCTAAAATTTGTTTGGTATGCTAGTTTTGATCTGTCGTACGGACTTCGTACCGCTTTACATGTTTTCCATTCTTTGCCGACAACCTCAGGATCGGCGGTTTGTTTCTTTATAGGCATCATACCCGTGTAAGTGCATTTGGTCTGTGTAGATCGCTCCTGTTTAATTTTCGTTACTGTTGGAACATTGATGGCTTTGGCGTCGCTGTTGGGCTGCTCTGTTTGCGTACTTTCGTGTGTAGAGGGGTTGAGGTCGGCTGTCTGTGTTTGCACACAAGTTTTAATAGCAAAAACCGTTTCCCTTTTCGCCTTCCACTGGTCGATACGTCGGGCGTTTCTTCTCCTGGTGGAAGGTGAGAGGTGCTTACTTTTCTGGGGCCGGCTGGTAGTTTGTCCTGTTTCTTCAACGGGTTTCCTCGCCTTGATCCAAACCAGCTTGACCGAAATAGCGTCGGAATTAACTTGCAGGTTCCAAATCAATTTTTTTCCATTTATCCCTGCGTGTTCTAGAAGTCCAACCAGTTCGACAGGTAATTCCATTGTTGAATTGAGTTGTGTTGATTTCTGCTCACTGTAGAGATGTATCCGCTAGTCAAGTCTAGATCCGAAGGATTTGTAATTAATTTTCGAACACTCATTAATATGTTTCTCTCGTGTATGTGACAGAAGGAGAAATGGGTACTTTTTAGTGAAAGTGTCTCCGATATCCTACGTTATTTTCACCTGTTGCGAAAACATTGTTGAAGTGTTTCAGAGTTTGACAACACGCTTTTGAACGATGGACACATCATTGTTTAGCGGACATTTAAGGGCATTTGATGCAGTATCACATTTAATATAATCCCTAGTACAATAACTAATGCTACAGGTAAAAAATTACCTTCAAGCGACAAAAATGGCTTCCAAATTTCGGGTCCGATATCCTGTACGTTATGCCGTACATTCTCTCCCTTGATAAATGAAATAAAATGAAAGTTTTATTCTGTAGGTATAAGTTTACACATTATGACCCTAATGGCTAACCATACACGGTGGGTAGTAAAGATTTGTTTTTCTTCATATTTTAAGTGCTCCCATCAAATTTCAATTTAATTATAGAATAACACGTTCTTCTACTTCTACTTCTACTTCTACTTCTACTTCTACAATATAAGAGGCAGCCTTCAACTAACTGAAGATTCCGCCAATTACACGAGGACATCATATCTTTTGATAAACTGGACAAAATAAACATTAAAACTCAATATAATTGGGTCAAAATGATTGTACTATTGTGAAAACACGTGTTTTGTGTATTCAATGATCCAATTTTCAATTCAAATATTTTATTGTAAATAATTTACAAAAGGATTGGACGACAGGCATATATGTTTATTGCCTGCCATGTGGATATTCTTTTTTCTATGTTAAATCTCCTAATTTCCTTTTTGTTAATTATATGAATAATTTAGTAATGTAATTAATTTATTTATTGGAATTAATTTTAAAGAAAATTGCCTTCATATGAACCACTGCTTAATTATATAAGCATGGCAGGCAATGTCTATTTAATTCATATCTATTTACCGGTATATATTTATGTCCATTTTGTATTTGGGAGAGGACTAATTAAGGCTATATGCCTGTCGTCCAATCCTTTTGTAAATTTTTCAATGATCCATTCACCAGCGTGCATTTTTATTATTAACGCGAATATGAAGTGAACGAAATTTTCAGGTGAAAGTCAAAAGTTCAGGCGAATATTATAATATCAATAAAATTTAATCGATTTCATATAAAGGGTTATCTATCACAAAAGCTATAAGCTCTATTTATTTTGTTAACGTTATTTGTGCTTTCACCCACGACCAGAAATCAAACCATTCACCTTTAAACCCAAATATGAAAAATCGTGCATTGATTGCAAAGATTGTCCTTTTAAAATTTCTAATTCAATCAGAAATCATGATAATTAATAACCCGGACATTTTTTTTTTAAATCCTCAACCATGTCGATGAAATCATTAAGCATTGATTGGTTTGGGTTTGAAAATTAATCGTGTCCATTGACACAGTGTGGGAACGGAAATATATTATGGTCAATAATTGTGAGGTCAAATCTGGAATTTAGGCAAATACCTATACACAAACTTTCCAAATTCCGACCAGTATGATCTAACATTGAACAGTGTGTACAAGGACTACCCAAAACAATGCTTCCCCGTTAAATTGAACAAAACGTCGGTACTAAAACAAAGGAACTAAAGTTCGAACATATTGATGATGATTTATACGATCAACAGGCAAACATGGCAGCATTTAGGGTACCTGTAAACAAGATTGTCCCATACATAAGGGGCCTCCCCATTTTATATTATGAGATATATGGGGAGATGGATAAATATACTGTAAATTGGTATGATGATTCCTTGTGTTGGAGTAAAAAACCAGGCGGAAAGAAATCCATATGTATTGACATTTCCAAATCAGATATACCGCTTTTGTATAAAATTACTTATCACATTGGTACAGGAATTATACAGGTACAGGGTAATTACAAAGATCAGTTTGTGAACATTGACTTTCCAAAACTTAAAGCTATTGTTGCAAAGGTTATTGAATTCAACAATTTAGTGAGTCAAAATGATACTGAATCTGAAATTGTAAGTGACAACAGTAGTACTACTTGTGAACTGAATGATACAGTTGTTGATAATTCTTCAGTTGATAATGATGTGAAAAGTTATGATGAGACTAGCCCAAAAACACTGGAAGATTCAAATATCAATTATACTGAGAATGATTCCAATAATAACAAAACCATTAAACCCACAGTAATGGATTCAAGTTGTAATGTGATGACTACAGATTCAAGCAGTCAGACCTCAAATTCAACCATAATGCCATTTAGTGATATTGACACTGGTACAACATTAACACTTATCAATCGATTGGAATCTAATTTCAAAAGTTCACTTGAGAAAATTTGTACTCAACAAACTGCAATGATGTCTGCAAGAGTTGAGCTCATACAAAGTCTCTTTACTCAGAGTATTCAGTCCTCTGATGCCAAGTTTTCACAGATGTTTGACAAATTTAACACCATAACAAACAAATGGATAGATGTTGAAAAGGACAACACAGAATTTAAAACTAAACTACAAAATACTACACATACAACTACTCTTGAAAAGGAGATCATAAAGTCAAACTTAGAGTCTAAGTGTTCGATCCTAAAACAACAAAACGACATCCAAAAGGATCGATTAAACAAACTTAACTCTAAAATTGAGAGTCTTGCAGCAGAACTAAATCAGAAATCTACAGAAATAAACAATTTACAGTGTGCCTCATCACAATTGTCTGCAAAACTACATGATAAAGAGAGTGAAATAATGGGCTTAAAAATGCACAATAGCAGAGATGATAGTGGTGAATTTCAGGAGGTTAAGCCGAGACATCCTACACATTCTACAAAACCTCATGTAAAGATAATTGGGACTTCTAACATTAATGGTATACAACCTGATAAACTGTCGTACAGTTTCTCAGCAAATAAAATTAGTGCCTACACACTTCAGCAAACCGAAGAAGAGGTTAAACACCTGAAAAACACACCTACACTTTTAGTGCTTCATTCCCTTACTAATGACCTGAAGTCAAAATCACCTTCCGATTGTGTCGATAAAATGTGCGATATTGTCAATGATATACATGAGCTGTATCCAAAAACCAAAATTATCATTTCACTTCCTACTCCAAGGAATGATTCCGATGATTTCAATATAAAGGGGCAACTCATAAGTGTAATGATAAAGGATAAGCTTAGAGGAAACACAATGGTATCCTTCTGTGATAACAGCAATATGTGTTACAAAGGGGAAGCGTTATCTCGATATTTATCAGATCAAGACGGATACCATCTCTCACCAAACGGAATTTCAATACTGGCATCAAATATCAGGGATTCAATCGATGAAGCTTTAAACCTCCCAAAACGTATCCCTCGTCGGGAACATCGTCAATACCCAAGGAGAGGTAGAGGCTACAACAACAACTATAACCGAGGTGGAGGACGTGGTGGAAGTGGCCGTGGATTCAACTATAGACCGTGAAAAAAGGGTTTAACAGTAAAACAATTTTCAAAGTTAAAATCAATTTTGTTATATTGATACATTGTTTAAAACATTATCGTTTGATTTCTTTTTGTTTTATAGCATAGTTGCTTTCTTTTATTGTTTGGACTGGCTTGACTTTGATTATTGGTTTATAAATATATCTCAAGACAAGTACAACTTGAGTGGTCTAGATAGGACAGAATATAAGCATATTAACTTAGTAACGATTTACTACATAGATTTTAATATTAGAAAGGAAAAGTATTAGAGAGACCTTTATATAAATATAAATATACACATAATTGAAAGCTACAAGATAGGATAAAATAAAATAGAAGAATAGATATAGACAACAATATGAGAACAAGCTTAAATATTTCAACATGGAGTGTTGGAAGACTTATATCTGAGAAATATAACAAAACAATTGATTCTGATTTTTTATCCCAATTTGATAATGATGATATTGTTCTACTGACACAAACTCATGTTGGGTATAATAACATCCTCACTTTCGACCATTTTAATTACTATCCTTTTTGTCGAGACCGATCAAAAAATAACAGACATTTTGGTGGTCTGGGGATTTTAATACGTAAAGATATAAAAAGGGGGATCAAATTTTTAAACAACGGTACATCTGAATACCAATGGCTCAAGTTATGCAAAGATTTTTTCCACCTTAAAAGGGATATATTTCTTTGTATTATATATTTTGCTCCGAGATCAAATGTAGACTTAATAGATATATTAGAAAAGGATATCATTGATAAATATGGTCAAATGGGAGATATTATGTTAGCAGGCGATTTTAACGCACGAACAGGGTCTGAACCTGACTTTATTGTAAATGATAATATTCTTCATATTCCTATTGATAATACTAATTATAATTTTGATTGCATTACTGAGGAAAGAGTCAGTCAAGACAGTGTTGTAGATTCCAGAGGTAAAGATTTACTTGAATTATGTATTTGTAATCAACTAAGAATCTTAAATGGTAGATGTTTTGGTAATAGTGCAGGAAAACATACATGTTTTAAACCAAATGTTGTTGATTATGTCTTAGTGTCGGAGTCTTTACTTCAAAATATTTTGTATATGTTTGTATCTGATTTTGAACCAACCTTTTCAGATTGTAATTGTAAAATTTCATTCAAAATATTAGCTTCTTTTGAATATCAAAAAGAGACATCTGGATTAAAAGACTTTCCTACAAGATATATTTGGAATGCTGAAAGTATTAATTGTTTTCAAGAGACCTTTGCTCATCCAGCTGTACAAAATGAAATTAAACAGTTTCTAACTGATGAGATTTCCATTGAAGAAAATGGTATTAATAAGGCTACCAATTTTATTCATGGTGTTTTTGATAAAGCATGTAAATTTTCATTGAAGAAGAAGAAAATAGTAAAAAAAAGAAACAAAAAATGGTTTGATTATGATCTTAATACTATGAAAAGGTTGGTAGATGAAAAGGCAAAATTAATGTCGAAATTTCCAAAGGATCCGATAGTGCGAGGTTCATTTTTTAATCATAACAAAAATATGCAAAATTGAGGAAAAAAAAAAGAAGAGAGTTTAAACAAAAAATACTGGATCGTATTGAAAATTTAGAAACAGACAATCCGAAGGAATACTGGTCTCTGGTTAATCAACTGCGTAATGAGCACTCTGGTAAACCAGAGAGTAGTATTGATGGAGAAACTTGGTATACATATTTTTCTGAATTAACATCTTTGAAAAGTACTATGCATTCAAAATTAAACAAAATCGAAGAAAAGTTAAAATTACTGGAACAAAAGTCTGAATGTTTCTCAACACTTGATTATAAAATTACAACTGGCGAGTTGCAAAAAGCATTTTCTAAACTAAAATCTGGGAAAAGCCCTGGATTGGATAATGTAAGTAATGAAATGTTAAAAGCATCTCAAAGTTACATGAATCCATGTTTATTGAAATTATTTAATGCTGTATTTACATCGGGAATTTATCCAAGTAAATGGTCTGAAAGTTTTGTATGTCCTGTATTTAAGGCAGATGATCCTAATAATCCTGTTAACTATAGAGGAATAGCAATTAATAACAGTATTGGTAAACTGTTTAATTTAGTATTATGTAACAGATTTGATTTATTTCTGGTTGATAATGATATTATACATGAAACCCAAATTGGGTTTTCAAAGAAAGCTCGCACCTCGGATCATATATTTGTTTTAAAGTGTATTATTGATAAGTACCTGAAATGTGGGGACAAAAAATTGTATGCCTGCTTTGTGGATTTCCGCAAATCATTCGACACTGTTATTCATGTTGGAATTATGTATAAATTACAGTTACAAAATGTTAATGGTTATTTTCATAGAATCTTAAAATCCATGTATATGAGTGATAAATTATGTATAAAAGTTGACAATAAAATGACGGGGTTTTTCACACCTGAAGTTGGGGTCAGACAAGGGGATGTTTTAAGTCCTAGTCTATTTAAATTTTTCATAAATGATTTTCCTAACCTTTTGGAAGAAAAGACTGACTCGGTCACATTAGATAATACAAAGATTCCCTGTTTGTTGTTTGCTGATGACCTTGTACTTTTTTTCTAATACAAAGGAGGGTCTTCAAGGTAAATTAGATATTTTGAATGATTATTGTGAAGAGTGGTGTCTTGGAATAAATCCAAAGAAAACTAAAGTTATTATTTTTAATAAGTCGGGTAAACTACTAAAATATAATTTTCACTTTGGAACCAATACTATTGATTGTACTAAAAACTATCAATATCTAGGTATAACCATGGAAAATTCTGGTAATTTTACTGAAGCAAGAACACAATTGTTTCAAAAAGCCATAAAAGCAAGCTTTAAACTATGCAGAGATATGAAAACTGCTACCCCATCTATTAAAACATTTCTCCATCTATTTGATCATTTCATAAAACCTATAGCATTATATGGTTGTGAAAACTGGGGTGTCATAAATATCACTCGAAAGAGAAAAGAGCTCAATTTATATGACATTTTTAAAGAATGGGAATCCGAGAAGGTTAATCTAAAATTTTGTAAATATATGCTCAGGGTTTCAAAAAATTGCACAAATATAGCTGTGCTGACTGAACTTGGAAGATTCCCTATGTATATAGATATATTAAAGCAAATGTTCATGTACTGGCATAGACTTGAACACTCCCCCTCAAATTTATTAAATCGAGCATTTAGTGAATATAAAAACAATACTAATCAAGATAGCAACTCTTGGTATTCCAATTTACTCATTTATAGTAGAAAAATAAATATTGATCTTGCAGTCTGTAAAGACTTTGGTAAATCTAAGTTTAAATTTTTGCTAAAAAAGGCACTGAAAAATAACTTTCTAAATGTATGGAATGAAATCAGAAACACATATTTATTAGATAAAGGAAAATTAAACACATATTTTAAATATAAAACTTCTTTTAACCTTGAAAATTATTTGATTGTTAAAAATCTTAAAAATCGTCACATTTTGACAAAGTTCAGACTTAGTAACCATACATTAAGAATAGAGACTGGTAGACATGAACGTAAACTCAATTCAGTCTCTGGAAAACTTGAGTTGCTTCCAAGGTGTGAGAGACTCTGTCAGCACTGTACTAGTAATTCTATTGAGGATGAACTGCACTTTACTCTTGAATGTCCTTTATATGAAAAGCAAAGAAAAACCATTCTAGACAATTTATATATAAAATTTCCAAATCTATATAATCTAGATCATCCAAACCTTTTTATTTGGATGATGTCAAATGGATGATCCTGTTTTTTTGTCTACATTTATTGAGTATTTAGATAAAAACTTTTTATCAAGAAAAGGAAAGAAGATTATTTAGAGTAAAGAAGACTATAATTATTTTTAATGATTTTTAATATAATAAATATATTCATAAATAGTATCCTCTTTGTGGCTGACTGACTCTTTCCTCCGTATTATTTCTCTTTGTTTTCTTTGTGTTGTCTCCAAATAATGATTACAATTAGTGTGAATGATTGTAAATGTTGATGTATGAATGATCTTCATGTTGTTGATTAATATGCCCATTTTGGGCCCTATGATTAGGAAATAAAAAATTATTATTCTTATTCTTATTCTTATACAGATCAAACTTGTAAAAGTGGAAAAATAACAGATATGACAAAACATCTATAGTCTATTTTTTGTTGTGAAGGCTCATTGGGAATTTTCCTCTCTAGTTTTCATAATAAAGTTAATTTGACACTCTTATAGTTTAATTTAATATCCAATTAATTGTGTCAAATCATTGATCGTCATTGATTTTTCAGCTTGAAAAAGCTTCTTTGATGGAATCTACAAAACTCTTAAGCTTGTTAGGAGATACTCTGGATTCTTAGTTCATCGATTAACCGTTATAGAAAAAGTTAACTCCCGATTCTTTGCCATTTCCGTTATTTTTGCATATTTGCTGGTTTGTAGTGTATAGGTACTTGCCTATATTCCAGAATTGACCCTACAATTGTTGACAATTATATATTTCCGTTCCCACACTATGATTGAGGTGAACGCTGCTTACATTATATGCATGTGTGTTGTGTTGACAACGGAGCGGTCAGTATTCGGTAACAAGTAAGCATTTTTACCTTTATATATAATAGTTTATATTTGATATTGTTTGCAAGTGAAAAATGCAATTACATTAACATATTGATAAGGTAAGTTACGAGTATCTTTAAAAATTACCTGTTGCAATTAATTGAATTTGAATAAATAGAATTTGAATTTGTGGTTTTTCCTTGGTATGAGTGGGAGACGCACGTACCAGGCTGACAGCAAAATGTATTTTAACGATGTTTATTTATTTTCGGTTCACCCACACCTTCCCCCAACTACGATTGGCACTACAAGATGTATCATGATGTTCATTTCACGAATTATTATTTATTACATGTATGCTAAATTTTGAATGCAAGATTTCAATATTTTATTTGTTCGGTTTGGTTTGTATTGGTTTATGGTGTTTAACGCCACTTTCAACAATATTTCAGTTATATCGTGGCGGTCAGTTGGTACACCCAGACACGTGCAAAATGAGGCCATATTACATGTAAAAACATAAACCACTCGGTGATTTCTTCTGCCGAGACGGTGATAGACAGTGTG
>MJUT01038388.1:433610-453276 GCA_002080005.1 Gigantidas platifrons | reverse complement strand
CCCCCAACTACGATTGGCACTACAAGATGTATCATGATGTTCATTTCACGAATTATTATTTATTACATGTATGTTAAATTTTGAATGCAAGATTTCAATATTTTATTTGTTCGGTTTGGTTTGTATTGGTTTATGGTGTTTAACGCCACTTTCAACAATATTTCAGTTATATCGTGGCGGTCAGTTGGTACACTCAGACACATGAAAACGTGCAAAATGAGGCCATATTACATGTAAAAACATAAACCACTCCGTGATTTCTTCTGCCGAGACGGTGATAGACAGTGTGCTTTCTTTTTCTTTGATTTTTTGGATTCCTATTTTTAACCTTTCTGTTATATTTTCTGCTCCTCCTTATTATTTCAGATAATATCAGATAAATCCTTTTTCCTCTTAAAATTGTAATTATTGATTGAAAATGAAAATTACAAATAAAACACATCTTGATATGATGGACAAAATAAATATTGTCACATAAATATATATCACATAATTATATTGAAATATTGAAGTATTGCTCCATCCTTAGGGAACGACCATTTAACTTGAAGAGGGGTTATGGTTTTTTCCTAAAAAAAATTCTGATTCCCAATGTTGCATGAAAAAATATTCTGATTTTTGGTGGAGGAAAAAAAATAATCTGATTCAGAGTTTTCGTCATATAACCTAATGTTCAATTCTGGACAAATTCGCGGGACCAAAAAAATAAATATTCTAACTCGTGTTGTCCGAAGAAAAATTTCTGAACGAAACCCCCCCCCCTTGCAAGTTAAATGGTCGGTCCCTTAATATATTTAATTGAAACAGTATTTATTATGTCTATTATTGTCCCATATCTGTATATATTGTCCCATATCTGTATAAGGGGTTAGAGTTATGATGTTTAACGCCACTTTCAACAATATTTCAGCTATATTGTGTTGGTTATATCTGTATATTTATAAAACGAACTTTTAAAATTTAATTAATGATTGATGGTCTAATGAGATTTTGTATATTTGTACAGCTGTTTCGTCTTTGTTTCATCTTGTTATTGGAGAGGATTTGTATAGCCCTAGACTGTTGTCCAATCCATTTGAGTTTATCAATAAAATATTTGAAATGAAATATTAAGTAAACAATATACATACCACGGAACCCCTCGGGACCAAGTGAGGTGTAGCTAATCGGATTCAATTTGTATGGAATTAGATAAATCTGTTCTAATTTAAAGAACAAAATAATTGCGAAATTTTGAGGGATAAGTCTTTTTCTGTTTGAAAAAGAAATGAAATTGTATCTTAAGTATTCTCATGTTTGTTCGCAAACAATATCTTTAGATTAATGATGTGCCTTTTCCATCTCAATGTTAAATGTCATTGAAATACTTATAAAGGGTTTGTTCGACTTGCAACATGATAAAAGAAAAAAAAAGAAAAAAATATCTTAAATGAATAAAACATGTAGACATGTAACAGTAGATAATTAGAATGGTCTAAATGGGAATACTTTGTACAACATGAAAAGAAATAAAGAAAAAGCTATTTGTGCAGAATTGTCATTCGCCAAAGTCATGTTTGTTCGCAAACAATATCTTTAGATTAATGATGTGCCTTTTCCATCTCAATGTTAAATGTCATTGCAATACTTATAAAGGGTTTGTTCGACTTGCAACATGATAAAAGAAAAAAAAAGAAAAAAATATCTTAAATGAATAAAACATGTAGACATGTAACAGTAGATAATTAGAATGGTCTAAATGGGAATACTTTGTACAACATGAAAAGAAATAAAGAAAAAGCTATTTGTGCAGAATTGTCATTCGCCAAAGTCACCCTTGCGACATGTCGTTGGTTTTCTCCGGGTACTCCGGTTTCCTCTACAATTTAAACTGACCTCTACGATATAGCTGAAATATTGTTGAGTTAAACACCATAACCAAGTCACCTTCCACAGAACGGTCAATTTTCTTTAAAATAAAATCTGTAATGTTTTGCTTAATTTATTATGCAATTAAATTATTGACAAATTAAAAGAGTGACATGGTAAAAGTTATTAAAATCCACCTGTTAAGTAAATCTATCGTCTAAACTCTCCATTATTTTTAGATTTCAAGATTTCAAGATTTTATTAAACAACACTCAGACACATATGTGTAACATGAGGTAAATATACAATATTAAACATGAAATGACGAAATGAACAGGTACAAAAGGTACAATACAATAATGTTTCATAATATATGAAGAACATAAAATATATTTACAATATCAAGCATTAAATATGACAAAATTAACAGGCACAAAACATTAATGTTTCACAATATATTATTAAGTTTTTTTGATAAAAACTGATATTTTTCTATATAGGTTAACATTGCAATAAGATAACAGTCCTGATAGTTTTTGTTTATTTGGATACCTTGTGTAATATTCAGGAATAAGGTTTTCTCTAATTCTTACTAGTTCTGGAGACTTGCAAATAAATAAATAATGAAATTCGTCTCCAATATTTTCATTGCACATATTACATATACGTTCTTCTACAGGAATAGTATACCCCCTTCCAGTTTCAACAGGAATTTTTAAATTAGAGGTTCTTAATTTTGTTATCCAGATTTTCAAGTTGTTTGGAAATTTTATCAAATAATTTTCAAAACAAAGATTTTCTTTAAAGGTTGAATAAAATTTTCCTCGAGAAGATAACTGCATGTCATGGCGCCATTTTTGAATATATTGATCTTGTAAAATTTGCTTTAATAACAATTTATAATCAGAATCATGTTGGTTGGCAAACACGTATCCCATTCCTGTATCGTTAGATATTGATTCTATAAAATTCAACCATTTAAAAGTATAAACCCCATTTTGCTTTAAACTAAATAATAATTTATACATACCACTACTTAATTTGTTGCCATATATCAGATTTCTCCAAAATGAAGCCATTTTAATTGTAATTTCCAAAGGAAATCTACCTAATTCCCCATATACCATATAGTTAGGTGTTGTAGACCTAACTTTTAGAATACGCTTACAAAACATTAAATGTACTTGTTCTAAAACTTTCAAGTTTTCAAATCCCCATATCTCACAGCCATAGAGTAAAATAGGTTCTACCATGGCATCGAAGAGTTTTAGCTGTAGGTCAGTTGGGATGGCTTGGTTTCTTATATTTTTGTATAAGCTGTATAATGCTTTTTGTGCTTGATTAACTAACTTTCTCTTCGCTTCTCAAAAAAAATCCCATTACATTTAAAAGTCAAACCAAGATATGAATAAGTATCAACCACTTCTATATGTTTGCCCTGTAATTTAAAATCAAACTTTTGTTTCATCATCATTTTTGTTTTAGCAATATTTATTTCTAGTTTCCAAATTTCACAAAAAGTTTGAAAAATATCAAGTGCTTTTTGCATACCTTCTACAGAGTCAGCTAAAATGACAGTATCATCGGCATATAATATGACAAATAATTTAATAAATAAATTTAGTTCAGATAGACTTTTCTCCAAGACTAATTCTAGGGGGCATCCATTTAAATTAATAAAAAAAAATTCTAGATCGTTTAAAAATATGGAAAAAAGGAAAGGGAAAAAATGTTCACCCTGTCGTACACCAGTAAGACAGGGGAAAAATTCTGACTGATCATTATTATATTTAACGCATGATTTAATGTTATCATACATGTTGAAAATCACTGTAAAGATTTTCCCTTTTATCCCACTATTCTGTAATTTTGTTCACAGACCACTTCTCCAAACAGTGTCGAATGCCTTGCGGAAATCGACGAAAGTACAATATAATTTTTTTCCAAACGACTGATAGAGGGATATCAAGGAATGTAGTACGAAAAGGTTATCGGTAGTATAATGACCTTTTCGAAAACCTGCTTGATTTTTAGAAATTAACGAAATTTCGTTTGCAAAAAATGTCAATCTAGAATTTATTATCGATGTGAAAAGTTTTCCCCAAGCAGCTAATAAGCGTAATCGCTCTAAAATTATCAGGGTCCATTTTATCCCCCTTGTTCTTATACACTGGCTTTATTATACCAATAGTCCAGTTCTCTGGTGTAATTCCAGTGTTTAAGACAATATTAAATATTTTACAATATATCCGAGTCAGTTCTGGAGTAGAATTTTTTAAATATTCATTTAAGATGTTATCTACTCCGGGTGATTTGTTATTCTTTAGATTTTTAATTGCATCAAGTAATTCTTCTTCAGTTATCTCATCGTTCAGGATTGAATCATATAAAGGGTTATCACAAATGGAGTTAAAATCTATATCTAAGGCAACATCATTATCATCTGTATCATAATGATTCAAATTTTTGAAATATTCATAAAAAGTATCAATAGGAATTGGTGGGTTTCTTTTTTATTACCTGCATATTTATTAAGAATCTTCCAAAAGGCTTTTGGGTCAGACTTAGATTGAGTTCTAAGTTCATCAGCACATTTTTCTTGATACTTACTATAATTTTGGTTCAGCGTTTTCTTGAACTCTTTAGCTCTACTGTTCAGAACTTGTTTCATCTCCACAGATTTATTATACCTGTATCTATTTTTCGCTTGGTGAAACTCATTTCGCTTTTCCTTGCACTCCTTATTAAACCATGGTTTACCAGTAGATCTTGATGGTCTTACCTGTTTATTTACACCAAATACGGTAGTTGCACTATTAACTAAGAGTGTGCCAAGGTCATTAAGTATACTATTTACCTGCTCAACCGTTACATGTGTACTATTGCCAACTTCATTCAGTGTGTTGTTGATTTCATTTAGTGTATTGTGTGGGTCATCGTTAATTACCTGTATGAATTCATTTACCTTATGTGACCTCCATCGAACACGTGGATTAATATTTGGATTGTCAATAGGATTGTGCTGATTATTTTCACCTTCAACTGTCAAGGTAAGGTGTACTCGATTATGAACATCAGAAAACATGGGATTGAAGTCAATAATTTCGAAATCAGTTATAATATTTATAATGTTTGGAGATAAAAGCAGGTAGTCAACCATGCTAGCATCTTTGCATGTTGTACGACCTACACCTTTGTCAGAAAACAAACGCCCATTTGCTATAAAAAGATTACATCTTTTACAAAAATCTACTAACTTTGTACCATATTTATTAACACGGCCTGTATCTTTATTACATCTTTGTAAAATGTTGTTTTGTTTAAGTATAGAATAATTTGGAATATCATCAGTACATTCAACATCATCTACAATATTTAGTATTTCATTTAAATTTTCATTAATTACAACATAATCATCTAAAGTAGCAGTTCTTGCGTTAAAGTCCCCAATGACCGCTATATTTTTGGTATTTTGAGAAAATAATAACAATTCTTCTTCTATATCAATGAAAGAGTCATCCGAAGCGTATTTTGAAAACTCCGGTGGAATATATGTACAACCTAGTAATATATTTTGACCAAAAGGTGATATATCTTTCGAAATATCTATCCACTGAACAAACTCAGACTCTGATTTAATGAATCTTAAATATTTTTGCAGTTTTTTTTTTTTTTAAATAACTACAATACCACCTGATTTTTTTGAAAAATGTTTTCTGTTTTTGGCAAAATAATCATATTCATTGGGTAACTCTAACACATCAAAATTATCTAATTTTGTTTCTGTAAATACTAAGATATCATAAAGTGTAATTAAATTATGAAAATCAGGGTTCAGTAATTTTGATTTAATTCCACATACATTAAGATGAGTGATATTTAGTTTATTAGTGAAGCCGATACTGGTGTCCGATGCGTTGTATTAACGACCAGCGCGTGCATCTTGGGGACCTCTACGGGGTGGTGGGTCATACGGACGACCGTCAACTATAAGTTTATCATACACTATGTTGGCTCGTCTGCCCTGACATTGTAGTTCTCTCATTTTCGGGTATAGTTGTTTACGCCGATCACTTATCTCGACAGGATATTGCTACGACACTGAATATTGTGGTCTATCTTTTAATTTAGGGGCTGCCTTCCTAACGGTCTCATGGTCGCTATTGTTGGCGAACTTCGCAATAATGCTTCGAGATTTTCCATCGGTCCTTGGTTTAAGTCGGTGCACATTCTGAAAGTTTTATATCTGCCACATTAGGAATGTCTAACTCCATGTGTAGAAAATGCTTAAGTACCTTTTCGGTGTTCTCGTTTTCCATGTCAGTTTGTTGTATGCCACTGAAAATTAAGTTATACTTCATTGAATGTGATTGAAGTTTCAAAAATTGCTCTTTTAACTCATGTTTTTCAGATTCTACCTCAAAGTTCAAATTTTCCAGGGTAGCCATACGGTCGGCTATTTCATGATGATGATTTTCTTCAAGTTCTAAAATGTCACCTTGGGTTTTCTGAATTTGTTTTATTTCGTCGATTTCCTTTCTCATGTAGACTATTTCTGATTCAAGTTTGTCAAATTTCTCATTAAGTTTATCAATGCCATCAAGTTTTGAGAGTTTTTTGTTCATGATCTCCATATTAGCACATAGCATCTGTAATATAGTAGTGTAATCTGGAGTAGCGTGTGGTATTTGTATATTACTATGTTGATTGTTTATCATAGGATTCAGGTGAGTATTCATAGGTATCATAGGGTTAGATACAGGTGCCGGTGTGCTGTGTCCTAGTGGGGGGTGACTTGGAAATACAGGTAGTTGTTGTTGAACTGCTACATGGTTTGAATTTGTAGGATTTACTGTAAATGTGTTATGTAAATGGTTGGGTGATCCGTTATATGGTAACGACTGGCCATTCGGACAGAGATAAGATTCGTAGGCTTGGCTAAGGACTTGCGAAAATGCTGGTTGTGATTGTACAGGTGAAGTGGTCGCCATATTTGTTGTTTTGGTTGGAGGCGTCAAACCTGAATCTCCTTTTGAACTTCCATTCAAACAACTTCTATTCCTTTTTTTCCCCATTTACATGAATTAATATAATAAAGTTCATTTATGCACAAGCACAACACTGCACAACGTACTGGTTAAACAAGCAAAAAGAAAAATATACGGGAGGACATCTCCTCAACGACCTGTTCATTCCGCCATTGTATATAATTTTTAAGGAATGGAGAGTTTATATTGTTCTCTTTGTACTTTAGATACTATACACAGACTTATTATTGTTACAAGATTAATAATTAATAAAATTATTTAAGTACAATGGATGGATTTTAAGTTGGAGAATGTCCTCGTATCTCTCCATTCCTTAAAAACAATGGGCTCGACTGGAGAGTTACTCGGACTTTCTCCTATACGGAACTCCTAATGTTTATATATTAATAAAGTTGTCAAATATACACCATATTTACAAAGTGTTCAAATTCAGAGATACCTTTACTACATGATCAAATTAAATAACACACCATATGCTGGAAGTCCCTAGCTAAATGACTTTAAACTTGTATTATAGAATTAACATGGCGTTTTAAACGACAAATACATGAACTCACTTAGCTAAGGTAAAAAGTCATAGATTTTATTGCTGTTCTTCATCTGACAAGCTATATCACATCAAAAAACCACAACATGGTAAGAAAAATGGTCATGTTGTATTCAATATTTTGTGATATGATAGCGAACACATTTACGTTTACCAAATCAACTTACTTTATCTTGCTGATAGCAGAGCGTCGTTGAGGTGAAGTGAAAATAACAGTGATACTCAGATGTATTGCTGATTGACCTGTGCAAAGTACCGTTACACTACAGTCAAGAGGTGTTTGACACCCACCCAATGGTATGGTAAATATTCAATTTTGATACTATATCATGACTGTCGGATACAGAACAATAATAAATGTTTGAAGATACTGAAAGGGTAATCAGAAGCCGTAAATTGAAGGAGTACATGCGTACAATACAATAAATGACAAAAAAGATAAATATATATATATAAAACAATTGTTCACAAATTCTACACAGGAAATAAAAGATTGTACAACATGAACAGCACTAAAAAGCGTTATTCCTTTAATGTAATACAGTGTTGAAATAAGGACACAAGGGGCCCGGGTGGCTCAATGAGTTAGGTCGTTGGATTACCTAACAACTCATACAAGCCTATAGCTATCATCAATACGGCGTGGGTTCGCGCCCGGCTTTGTAAATTACAAAAAAGGGTGCACTCGACTCGCAGCCGCATGTGATAAAGTTTACTAGTTGCTTGCCCATGGTCGGTGGTTCTCCCCGGGTACTCCGACTTCCTCCACCACTAAAACTGGTCGCCATGATATTGCTGAAATATTGCTGAAAGTGGGGTTAAAACACAAAAAATCAAAATCGAATCGAAATAAGGACATGCGAAAGTTTGTTAGTTAATTGCGGCAGTTCGGTGGTTTTCTCCTGAAGATTCTGTTTCCTCCACCAATAAAACGGACATCCACGATATAACTGAAATTTTGTTGAAAGTGGCGTTAAACACCATATGCATAAATCCTCCGACGAAGGGCAATTTATTTAGCGCAACTTTACTATGAAGGTACCATGGCCAAAATTATTGTGATCTTGAAACATCTCAGCATGTAAGCTTTTCACAATCCTCTCAATTCTCATCAGAAACTAGGTGGCAGTCAAAGGTCGTTGACCCATCCCTTCCCTCATTTCTATTTAAAAAATTTTGAACACGTTATCGTGCTGAATATAGCTGAAATACTGGTCACTGGACGTTAAGAAATGATCAATCATTCATTAGAAACCAGGGTGTCAATAGTACGCTCCACAAAGTCGCACGAGTGTATTTCTGGGGAGCTAGCTCTTTGTCGTAATAGTAATTCAAAATCACTAGAGATTATCCATATTCTAGGGGGTTATATTAATTAGGGTTATGGTGTTTAAAGCCACTTTTAACAATATTTCAGTTGTATCATTGCAGTCCATATTTTATATTTCAACTATCAACAACAAAAGCTAATAAAGCTAAAAAAAAATGTATATAACAATAAAAACAACAATACAATAATCAAACAGGGTGATAAAAATGACTGACAGACAGGATTAATGATGACTACCCCCAATGGGTATTGATTTAACCATTAATAGTGTTAAAAATGTGAAATTCGTATATCGCAGATTAACTAAATTGTCATCTGTGTAATCCCAGTACTGACGCCTGACGGGTATACGATTAGTGCTTATTGGTCTAAAAATTAGTCCAGTTTTGTGAAATGAAGGTAAATGTGAACAAAACAAAAATAATGGTATTTGGATTTGGAAAACTACGACAAAATCTCAAATTCACCTATAAAAACGTTGATACCAAAATAGTCAAACAATTTAATTATTTAGGGGTAATTTTTTACAAAAACATGTAATTTTGATGTTACTAAAAAGCATCTTTTTGACAAAGCACTTAAGGCAATGTACGAAGTTCTTAAAATGGGAAGATTATATAAACTATCGGTGAAAATCCAGCTAGATCTCTTTGATAAAATGATAAAACCTATTCTCTTATATGGTTGCGAGGTCTGGGGATTTGACAAAAATGAAGTACTAGAACGAGTTCACTTGAAATTCGGCAAAATACTTTTAAATTTAAAGTCCTCTACTCCAAACTATATGGTTTATGGTGAGCTAGGCAGGTATCCAATTGATATTGATATTAAGGTAAGGACAATTTCATATTGGGCAAGGCTTTTAAGTGGTAAGCAGGCTAAATTTTCAAATGTATTTTATAGGCTTTCTAGAAATTTGAATGAAAATGGTGATACTAATTTAAACTGGGTTTATTTTATCAGAATAATTCTAAATGAGTGTGGATTTACATATATATGGGAAACAGAAAATGTTAATAATAAAGAATGGTTAAAATGTGTTGTGAAACAGCGATTGTTAGATCAGTTTGTACAGAATTGGCAAACATCTCTGTCAGATTATTCAAAAGCATTCAACTATAGTATTTTTAAAACCAAATTCGAATTCGAGAATATTTAAATACTTCAAATATATAGGTGATGCAATCAGACTGTGTAGACTTAGCACAACAAATCACTATCTACCGATTGAAACCGGTAGATGGAGAAATATTGATAGAGGAAACAGGTACTGTAATTTATGTAATTGTCAGAAATTAGGCGATGAATACCACTATGTTTTAGAGTGTTCCTCTTTAAACGATAAACGCAAGCAGCTTCTCCCAAAATATTTCATGAAAAGACATAATACATGCATTGTCAAATTTTTTGAACTACTATCTACCAAAAAAACAATCGCTGTTACGAAAATTATGTATATTTACCAAACATATCAATAAGATCTTTTGTACTCCTGGCTTACCCACTGTTGTTCATTAACCCATTTAACCTCCTGTTTGTATATTTTGTAAATATTCTTGTTATGTTATTATTATGTTGTTATTTTTCTCTGTACCATTGTATTTGGCTGTATGAGAATAAAGATATATGAAACAATTTTGACAAAAGTCGGGGACAAATTATATGAATTATGTGTACAAATATAGTGGTTATGTTGACATTTAAATTTAATTAATTACACTTATTTAAAAAAAAACGATCATAATGACGAACTATGCAACAAAATTAACTGTGAAATATTGAAATTAGGAATTTCGAAAAGTACCTTTTCGTACAACGAAATGTCCCAACATGGCCAAATTCATTGTGATAAACATAACTTGTCGTTGAAGGACTGTCTAAACTTAAACTTGTAAAGATAGATATATATTCTTAATTCTTACCAAAACCCAGAAGGTCAGTAGTATCAACAACTGACAGGAATTAATGATCCATAATTGTTGGCTTTCATTGTTTCCTCTTGTCGTTCTGATTTCTCATTCAAAATGGCCACCAGGGCAGAGGAAATAATATTTTCTGAATGGATGTAAATAAATGGTAAAGAACACCGAAGGCCAATCAAAAAAGGATAATCCAGCGAAACTGGCAACATAGGGTACACATTGCGGACACAATCTTTTCCTGGTGCTGATAATTGTTGCCTTTCTGAGGGGGGAGATAATCTCCGGATCAACGTGAAATGTAGAATATTTTATCAGTAGATCACCGCCTCCGAGAGGCAACACTTATCTGCATACGTCGCTCTACTCCAGTACTTTATCCTCCATCACTCCCAGCCAACCATTCTTGGTTCTAACTGGATACTTCTGACGTGTGTTCTTGGCATGGAAACAGCAAATTCAATTATATATAGCCTATGGCACGTTTGATCCCACCAAACCGATGCTCTTCACCACTCGAGTCGAGTAAACTTACCATTACACGTCCAGTGCGATCTGTTTTCGATGTGTACTACATTTTTTTTGTATAATACTGTGTTTAAATAGATATCACATTTATACTATCATTTTTAGTAGATCGCATTATGGGATGGTCAGATGTTTTGCTGTGGGGAAAAATTGGATCACCGAGAGAAAGCTGCTGACCTGCTGCAAGTAAATGACAAAGTTTATCATATAAAGTTTTATCAAGTACGGATCGCCATTATACATTACGCATTAGAAGATATTTTTCAGCTACAAAAAAATACAACTCCTTTGAAAGTTGCGTCATCAGTGTCGAGCCGACAAATCAGATATGTACATTGTACATGGCTACAACTAAGGATGACCGGGTCGTAAATATGTGACTGTTGTTTGAAGAATTCCAAGCTCGGATCCTTGCACACACGCAACAAAGCAAACAAACAAAAAACAACTAACTGAGGCTCATTGGCTGATTGTTTATCAACAAACTTTGCCACAAACCTATTATTCATTAAACTATAAACAGTAAATTGAGAACTGATCTATTTGAAATTCTTGCAAATGAAAACCCAAATTTTATGCAATTTTCCAGTGAGCAAAAACTAATTTATCTTCTTAATCCTACAACTACAGCTCATGTTAAAATTATAGGCTTCTACATAATAAAGTCATTACAACTGAGGACAGAAGTCTCTTAATTTGTTCATAATAAATTGAGATATCTTGTTTACATTGTTTTTTGTTTTTGTTTTTGTTTTCTTTTCTCTGGTCACAAACATGTATGGATATTTATTTGACAATAAAATTATTATAATAAAAATGGTTTATATATCCAGGTGTGAAATCGTGGAAAACTCATTAGCAAAAATGAGTGAGTGGGTGAGTGATTATTTTTCAGCTATATCATGGCGAGAACAATTTAATCTTCAATGAGATGATGATGAGGTCCTCTTTGTATTAGACCAACATGCTTATTTGTATTTTTATAGTGCTAGCTCACTGAAACAACATGTACAGTCCGCAGATAGACATGTCGCCCCATTAAGACCGTTATCTTGATTCCAAGACAACCAGTATTTACTCTTTCTCCTTAATGCTGCGTGCTTAGTGGAGAAGCAACAAATACAAATTTCAGTCTTTGGTTTGACCCAATCAGGTCTCGAACCCACGATCTACCTGGTTCGAGGTGAGTGCGCTAACCATTACACCACATATGTGGTTCATATAAAAATGAAAATCCATATTATATTTCAATTGAATTACTCTCAGTTCTATTTTAATTTTTTTATTTCAGACATACATGCATAATGGCAATGAAATAGAACATGAGATTAAGCCAGATTAGAGTTGCTCGTCTGTTTCTTGTACTGGTTGCTGTGTATATTTCAATCGGTGTAATTATAATGGCAAAACGAGGTCTGAGTCTAGTTTCAAGGGATGTTGTCTTGGATGGAAATATAATAAGATACGACAAAACTGTTTCAATAGGTTATAAAAATCCGAACAAGATAAAACTTTTGTTCTGGACGGAATTTTTTGGCTCAATGAATTTTCTAGATACTATAAAAACCCATTTTCGAAAATCAGGCGGAAGATGCGAGGTGACCGGAAATAAGAGTGAAATAGAAACAGCCGACATTGTTGCCTTCCATTTTTTAGATTTATGGTTTTGGCAAAGTCTTCCAAAATACAGATATGATAATCAAATTTGGATTTTATATGTGTTAGAACCGCCTCCGCATATTTATTGGACTGGCCTAAATGTTCCAAATATGGTGTTTAATTGGACCATGTCATACAGACGTGATTCGGATTTTATCCTGCCGTACGGTAAATTTGCAGAGTTGACACCCGAGGAAAAGATTTCGAACAAGAGACTAAATTTATCTGTGTCTGCAACAAAAACGAAAATGATAGCTTCTGTTATGAGTAATTGTGTAGACGATGCCAGACGATATCGTCATGTAAGTGAACTGAAAAAATATTTACATATCGATGAATATGGAGAATGCGGAAACTTGGATTGTCCGAGGAGTGCCGAATGCACTAAAATTGTTAGCAAGTATAGGTTTAAAATCGCATTTGAAAATAGCAATTGTCGTGATTATGTGTCGGAAAAATTTTATTCTGCAATTGTGGACAACCTGATTCCTATTGTGAACTGGAAAGGCGAACAAATCGTAGATACACCACCTAACTCCTATATAAATATTTATGACTTTAAAAATATGAAGGAATTAGGCGATTACTTAATAAAGTTAAGCCATAATAACACTTTATATGATTCTTATTTTGAATGGAAGCGCCATTATAAATTAGTTACCAGTGACGTGTGGACCGCATTCCTTACACTTTGTGAAAATGTGCATAGAAATAGAAGATATCAAGCTCAAGTAATAGTTAATCCCTGGGCGTGGATAGAAGATGATTCATGTCAAAGATGGTCGGTATGTATAATTTGTAAATAATTCATATTTAGCTAGAAAAGAAAAAGATGTTTGAAAACACGTATATCGACGACGGACAGACATTACAATGGCCAAAAGAAAAAAGACAAACAATGATCTACAAAACACTACAAAGAAAACTAAAGATCGACCAACACGAACCCAACTAAAAATTGGGGATAAACTCGTGTGCTTCGGAATGGTAGGCAGTTCCGATTTCACTAGGGTGGCCCGGAAGGATTAGCAGTTCCTACTTATTAGTGTCATCGTCGTGTTAATCTTGTTACAAACCCGGTTATTAGTCACGAACGGGAATATGACCGGATTGTTAGGGTTAGGGGTATTGTTTTTAACGTCACTTTCAACAATATTTCAGTTCTATCTTGCGGTCAGTTTTATTGGTGGAAGAAACCGAAAAAACCACCGATTTGCCACAAGTCACAGACAAACTTTATGACATAATGTTGTATCGAGTACACCTCGCCATGAGCGGGATTCGAACGCACAACTTTAGTGCTGATAGGCACTGATTGCATAGGTATTTGTAAATCCAACTACCATACGATCACGATCACGCCGGTCCCTACTTCTTCCATAAAGGAGGACACCCATTATTAAAATGTTACATGCATATCGTGAATACACAGTATCATAGAACCCGCGATACCATAGGATCGGACTGTATATACGTTTTTGAAGTGGTAGTTTATGGGGCTATCCCAGCCCATTGGCTATACACATAATTTATAATACTTTCAGACTTAATGTATCGTCGGGTATCAGTTTCTGACCGAAATATGTTTCGAACCGGTCATTTTGGATATTAATTCACGTGACCATGTTTCCCATGCTAATATAGGCAAATATATACAGTACACTGTTGCAACTCAGTCAAATTTGTGGTAAACATTTGTATTGTACAACGATATGATGATGGTTAACATATTGTATAATTATCGTTACTCCATTTTTAACTCCAAAACCCAAAAATATTCATAAAATTTACATAACATATCAATTATGGGTTGTTTTCAAAGTATGTGTCCTAATGTCGTCTGCTAATTGAATGGTCAATCAGAATGCCGGTCCGAAACTAATACAGCTATTCATTCACAGGAAGCCTGACGTAATACTCAAATATAAACACGATGTGCACACTGACGATCACGTTTACATTACCATATTTGGTATCTTCAAACTCTTCTTAGTGGAACTAGACTACAAATATTCCCAATGATAATTATTTCTTTGAACCGTTGTAATCAGAACTATTTGCGATCTTCCCATAAGGGGTCCGAAACCGGTATTTCGAGGATATATCATTTGTTCATTTCATGAGATGTGAGTTTATTATATCAATGTTTTGCAATAGTTCTTCATAGTCTTAAATATGCTATGATATACATTTTCAGTTTCGGAATACGATCAGCAGAAAATGGGACAGATTTAAACACGTGATGGGAATGTGACGTGATTACTTGTAATTGCTTCTATATGCGCATACGCAATGTGTTCCCGGCAAAACAGAGTCGTCAAATCGAAATGGATATGGTGTAGTGATATGGTGTAGGTAGTGATATGGTGTAGTGATATGGTGTAGGTAGTGATATGGTGTAGTGATATGGTGTAGTGTAGAGCTTTGGATTACGTGTTATTATCCATATTTGGAGATGAAAACAAACTTGTATATCAACATATTGGACCGTAGAGGGGTGTCTATGTTGGGCGATAGTCCCCAAAATACAAAATACCTGGTTTTTCGTACTAGTTTCGCACAAAGTGAGTGAGTGGGTGATTGTTGTTTAACGCCAATTCAGCAATTTTTCAGCTATATCATGACGAGAACAAGTTAATTTTCAAGGTCCGCTTTGTACTAGACCAACACTCCTGAGTTGGATTTTTATAGTGCTTGCTCACTGAAACAGCAGTCCGATGGTAGAAATGTCGCTCCACTCGAACACATTATTCTGATTCCGAACCGATCAGCCTTTGCTCTTTCTTCTTAATGCTGTGTGCTTAGCGCAGAAGCAACACATACCAATTTTATAGTCTATTGTTTGACCCGACCGGGGCTAGAATCCACGAGCTACTGCACTCGAGGCGTGCACGCTAACTATTACGACACCGATGCGATTGGTTTCGCACAAAAAACCCAGGTATCCCATCGAAATCGAAATTTCAAATCAGTCAGATACGATAATAGAAATTATGAAATATAAACTGTACATGGAATTAAAAACACACTTTTGTTATAACAATGTCTTTAATTGTTAATTGCAAGGGAGCACACAGAGAATTAATGTTCGGTGCTGTCACTATAAGGCAAGATATTGACACATTAAAAAGTATACTCGGGTATATTTCAATTATGTAAATTCTCATAAATTTTTATTTTAATATAGATTCAATTATCTTTGTCTGGAACATGGAAAAAAATATTCATAAATTGATGTTCTATATGTAGTAAGCTAGATAGGTTTAATAACTTTCAACGACAAAGTCTGTTATTTCTCACTTGATTTCGAATGTGATACCTGATCGTATATTGCCATAGTTTCCACACGAGATATCCAGTTCTTTGAAGAAGAAACGTGGCATTCCATGCAACATGAAAACCACAGTTTCTGAGCAAGAAAACTTGTATTTCGCATTTTTGTGACTATCGCCTGGCACAAGAACGATAAGTATCGCCTCAGTGGTGCACAGTCATTTAGTGTCCTCGTCTCGAGGTCGTACATGGGGTCAAAACAAATATTATAACATTGGTATTTGCTGTCTATAAATACACAAAACAAGCTTTTCTACAATAAATATGAAATTCATTCGAGATATATAACTTCAAAGTTTGAATGTTATTAACTGTATAGGTATATGTTATTAACTGTATAGGTATATGTTATTAACTGTATAGGTATATGTTATTAACTGTATAGGTATATGTTATTAACTGTATAGGTATATGTTATTAACTGTATATGTACACGTTATTAACTGTATAGGTATATGTTATTAACTGTATAGGTATATGTTATTAACTGTATAGGTATATGTTATTAATTGTATAGGTATATGTACACGTATGCTTTAGATGTAACATTTTTGCAAAAACAGGAATATGTAATATTTATACCACGTTTTCAAACACCGTGGTATAAATGATTTGTAACATGAAGCCATGCAATATCAAATCTAGGTCATTGATTATTGCACGCTCTCTGAGAGTAATAACACTACAGCCCAGATTTAAAGTGTGCCATATCTTATATTATATGTGTGTAATATTTGATAGTTCTTAGCTGTTGCTTACATTCTGGTATATACATTGTAAACCATAAAAGAATTTGAAAAGAATGCATTCATGAATTGTAAATGATTCCTCTACCTTCTGTCAGAATACCATGGTCATATTTGAAATCTTGCAATGAAATGCCATGCTCTGGTACACCCCCTACTCAAAAATAGCAACGTTATGCCCAGGAATGTGGTATTAATAGATCATGTATTTAGCTATCAAAATTTGGACACGAAATAATCCTTATGCATGTATATTGACATTAAAGCAATTTTATTTATTCTATTACATTTAATACTTTTCAATCTATAACAAAGCGAAAGGCACTTTTTCTGTAAAAATGACTACTTTAAGTTCTGACTTGTGAATGAGTTGTTTTAAATATATAATTGACAATCATGCATTTTCGTATCTTGATTATAAAAAATTTCCACACCACGATATAGCTGAAATACTGCTGCAGTTGGCGTTTAACAAAGATCAATCAATTAATCGATGTAACAATCATTGTTTTGAACCAGCGACATTTGATTATTAAATTAAATCCATCTATTTTTTATATTAAATTTACATGAGAGTCTCTGAAGATGCAATATTTACTTTTTTTCTCATTTAGCTACATTTATTTATTTATTTATTTATTTATTCTTCATCTTATTTAAAAATTGCAATTTGACGGATCAAAAAGAAAGAAGGGAGCTAACTACAATATTGTATGTCTGTGTAATTAGAGTTATCGTTCTTTGTGCAGCACGTTACCAAGTAATTTATTTATTGTTTATTTGTTTCAATTTTTCTAATACACTTTACATACTTATCCTAAATACAATGCAACATAAATCTTTGCTTTGAAGCAGTGACACTGTTGATTTTCAAATCAAAATGATCTATTTTTTATATTAAATTTATAAGAGAATTATAAGATGCAAAACCAATCATATTCTATTATTTCAATTTTTGATATTCTTTATATATATTTGTTTCAATTATTTTAATACAATTTACATGCAATTTATTAATAAAATGCAAAATAAATTTTGCAAGGTATCTTATTGCCTTATATAATATTTGTTATATATACAATGCAGAATATATTTTACAAGATGACCTATTGTTTAATATGATATATAATATTTGTTATGAATACACATTTCAATGCAAAATAAACTTTACAATGTGGCTTCTTGCTTGTTTTATATTATATGTCAAATATTTTATCTTAATTTCATATAGGAACCGTCGTGGTTGTGATCGTATGGTAGTTGGATTTATAACTACATATGCAATCAGTGCCTATTACCACTAACGTTGTGAGTTTGAATCCCAGGTGTACACGATACAACATTATGTCATAATATTTGTCAGTGACCTTTGGCAGGCAGGTGAATTTCTCCACGTATGTCCGGTTTCCACAACCAATAAAAATGACCGCCACGATTTAACCGTAAATGGAAATATTAGTGAAAGTGGCCTTAAACACCATAATCATATCCCGAATTTTATATAAAGTTTCCATGTGTTGTATTAATAACTTTTTACCTCTTGAAACCGCCTCTATGACTTAATTGTTAGGTGCTTAACTCGATTTGAATTTATCATATTGTGGATAAGTTCTTACCTAACCTAAGACAAAAAAAAAGGGATTTGCTGACTCCACCCAACTATATACCATTAAGGAGTAAGAGCACAGACTGTTTGGCTCGGATTCAGGATATTGTGTCAGAGTGAAGCGACATGTCTTATATGTGGACTGTTGTATTAGTGAACAAACATATTAAAAGAAAACTGACACCATCATCACCATTTTCATCATGAGTGAATAACATCTGTGGTGTAATCAGTAGTATGCTCATCTCGAGTGTGGTAGATCGTGGATTCGAGACCCGATCCGGTCACACCAAAGACTATAAAATTGGTAAGCACGCAGCATTAAGGAGAAAGAGCAAAGACTTGGTTGATTCGGTATAACGTGTCCAAGTGAAGCAATGTCTTACCCGTGGACTGTTGTATTAGTGAGCAACAAAAGGCCAACTCAATCTATTGGTGAAATACTAAACTGACATCATCCTCACTATCTTCATCATGAGTGAACAACATCCGTTGGCATGCTCGCCCCGATCGGGTCAAACAAAGGACTATGCAATTTGTATTTGTTGCATCTCCGATAAGCATGCAACATTAAGGAGTAAGGGAGAAGTTTGGAAGCCTCGGATTCAGATATATTGTGTCCAAGTGAAGCAACGTGTCCTACCTTTGGACTGGTGTTTTAGTTAAATAGAACTATAAATAGCCAACTCAGCTTGTTGGTCAAGGACAAAACAGACGTCACCATGACCTTCTTCATCATAAGTGCCTGATTTTCTATAATTCCCCTTTTGTACTGAGCAGTATAGGCCATTGCGATCGTATTGGATTTACAACTACCTGTGCAATCAGTGCATGTCAACAGATCTTATAACTTAAACTTCTTTGAAATGTTTGAAGAGACTAAAGGGGTGATCATAAGCCGTAATTCAAAGAACGGATAATACAATGACTAAAAGATACTAGACGAATTTCAAGACAAACAATAGTTCTCAAAACAATCACAGAAATTCTAAAAATTGAGCAACAAGCGTACGAACTCTACTAGAAAGGTGGGATGGCGTACGAACTCTACTAGAAAGGTGGGATGGCGTACGAAGTCTACTAGAAAGGTGGGATGGCGTAC
>MJUT01038388.1:412155-428007 GCA_002080005.1 Gigantidas platifrons | reverse complement strand
CTCAGCTCCTTCCCTACTAGATACACTCGACGTGTTACTCTAAGTTACACCCTGGGGGTAAACTCAGGTACTCAGCTCCTTCCCTACTAGATACACTCGACGTGTTACTCTAAGTTACACCCTGGGGGTAAACTCATGTACTCACCTCCTTCCCTACTAGATACACTCGACGTGTTACTCTAAGTTACACCCTGGGGGTAAACTCATGTACTCACCTCCTTCCCTACTAGATACACTCGACGTGTTACTCTAAGTTACACCCTGGGGGTAAACTCAGGTACTCAGCTCCTTCCCTACTAGATACACTCGACGTGTTACTCTAAGTTACACCCTGGGGGTAAACTCAGGTACTCACCTCCTTCCCTACTAGATACACTCGACGTGTTACTCTAAGTTACACACCCGGTGATAAGTCATGAATGGGGAAAGGACCAGGAAGTGCTTACGATTAGTGGAACATATCCGTGGTCATTTACGACGTAGATAGTCCATAACGCGTAAACCAACTCATGACATAGGATCTAGTGGGAATTTTTTTCTCTCAGAAAAATAATATTCGATCAAATATAATCTGTTTATGAATAATCATTGGATGCTCGCTTACATTTTTTTTGTAATATTGTGTGATTTGGAATTTCAAAATGGCTTCTAATGCAAGAGATATTAAACATTGGACCCTATTGGAAAGAAAGCTAATAGATGTGGTGTTTTTTTTTTGTCACCGTCAGAAACTCAAACCTTGTTGAATCCAATCTGTATATAAAGAAACATATAATAGACCTTTGCATTTTTGGTCTGTTGAAAATATAACGACCCCCACTGCAGGACAACTATTTAAGATAGGATTCTATTGGACAATATTTTAATATTTTATCTGAAATCATTTAACCATCTAAAATAAGCTTATCTGGAATGTTCCTAGGATAGTCCTTTCGAAATATATGTTTTTGTAGCGATCAGAAATCCAAGATGGCTACCAATATTAAAATAGAATCATATGGGAAATTGAAAAAAAGATTCTTCTCTAATGCTACACACTTGATTGAATCTAAATGGTACTCGGATAGTCCATTCGATGGTTCCTTACAGTTTTGGTTTTTGGGCAGACCGCAAATCCAATGTGACGGACAGCATATGACTTCGTTTTGACTTAGACTGTATGAAGGTTATTCCATAAACGATTCGCATGCACAAAATTGGATATATATGTCTTTATTAACAATAAGAAGATGAATAAAATCAGTTTCCAAAAAAAAGAAATACATACATTATTATGTATTTGAATGAACCCAAACTGTGCATGAATAACAAACGGAGGGATACAGGCTCGGGGCATCGCCGGTAACCCACGACTGATCACGCTGATACTTGTCACTTGTCAGTGGTATGTATCGTAGGTTGATCACACGTGCGTTACCTGATGGGCTCGTGTTGAGACTCTTCTTCATTATTATAGTCTATAGATTGTATTATACCCTATGGTAGAGTTATAAAATTATGAAGAGAAGTTGTAAACAATGATTGTCAATAATTCCACCAATATCAACTAAAAACGAATAACTACATATAACCTAAAATTATTGGTTTGTCAGAGACTTCCTGCAGGTCGGTACTTTTCTCCGGGTACTCCAATTTCCTCCACCAACGAAACTAACCACCACGATATAACTGAAATACTGTTGAAAGTGGCATTAAACACCAAAACCCTAACCCCTAACCCTAACCCTAAACCTAACCCCTAACCCTAAACCTAACCCTAACCCTAACCCTAACCCTAAACCTAAACCCTAACCCTAACCCTAACCCTAACCCCTAACCCTAACCCTAACCCTAAACCCTAACCCTAACACTAACCCTAACCCCTAACCCTAACCCTAAACCTAACCCCTAACCCCTAACCCCTAACCCTAAAATTATTGAACACAAAAAGACGACGACATATGTTGAAGGAATTCCAGGTTCTAACTTGGGGCAGTATGTTATCTTCCAGGTTCTAACTTGGGGCAGTATGTTATCTGTGATGTATTTATTTTGACAAATGTCATTTCTATAGTAACACATATACACCAAAGTTTACAGTCATAGTTTCACAACGAATTCCAAAAAGGTTGTACTGGCATATGGTCAGGTCTTTGATTGATTTATGCTATATGTATGAAAAAATTCCATCATTTTCGTCAAGGTCGAGCACATATTGTACCTCTTAGCAGTATTGCCAAACAACTGGTTTTATTTAATAACATTCTTCTCCTGATATCCGCCAAATGTACGGCATGGAATGTTAATTTTACCAGCTTTAATTACGCGGATGACCAACGAGATGTTCCGATCGTTTGATTCACTGTTGATACAGGCATTTTCTGTGTTTTATCAAGATAACAGCCTATCTACTACAATATATTCATCAGTTTGGTGCACATATCTTTATATTATTCTCTCTCCGAGTTTGTCTTGAACATTTTTGAGATTATTTTGTTTTGAATGTCGTTGTTTCATTGGTTACTTTCTACTTTCATTAACACGTTGTGTCATTAGTGCGTTGGCAGATTTAAGAGGTACCGAGTGGGGGTAAAATACCGCACATTCCATGCACGTGAGATTACGCGACATATAATAGCATATTTTCTTCCACATCTTTGAGAAAAACATCAATCTGTTTGGACATGGTTGTGTAACACGGATAAAAAGAGAAAGAAAAATAATGTGAGTAGAAAATTATATTTATTTAAATGTGTTCAAATAATCTTATAGTTTTTTTTTCCATTAGATCTTAATATTTTTTATGTTGTTTTTCTTAGTATAAAAATCATGTTTAATTGTACGTAACTTCAGTAGAAACGTAACTTCAATTCACATAAAACGAATCACGTCTAATCATCTTTTAAGAGATCAAGCACAGAGAATTAATAGCAATTATGATCATGGGTTTTCTAGTACGGAAGTATTTATCAATCTCTCTTAAAAGTTCACTTTATTTTTCATAACCGGCAATATAGAACCTATATATAGACATTTAATTGTACCACAAGAATCCACATCAGTAGAGGATCATGGGCATTCTAGTATTTTTTAATTACTTATTAATCATGCTTACATGTTAAGATTATACGTCGTTTGTGTAAGAGGGGAGGTTTGGGCCCATAAAACTAGTTTAACCCTGCCACCTTTGTTTTTATTGAAGTGCCTGTACCAATCCAGGAAAGTGAGCGGTCATGTATAAATTTGTGTTCTACTAGTATCGATTTTTGTCTCTAAGACTTTTCTTTTGGATGTTGGAACTGTTCCGACAGTATGGTATTATTATTTTTTTTCAATTTATTACATAATTGGCACCATATAATTTGTATGAAGACATTTAAATAAGACTAATTGTTTTTATTGGCTTGCATTCTGAAATTTTATACTCGTCTCTCGGTTCTCTTTGAAACCTAAAAACCATGATGGAGACATGTTTCTAATTAGTATATAGACAAGTATAGGATATGTTAATCCAGAATATCTCGAATGCAATTGATGGGGTTTCGGTATGCAAGTGAGTGATCTTAACCACTATTACACGGGGTTCATTTATCACGTGGATCCCCGTAATAATATATCATCAATGGAATCTTTGATTTTATATAATGTAAAGGCAGATACTATAATATATGTCACACTTTTTCTTTGTCCAACAGAATATGCATTCTAAGACAGAAATCCCGTTTCTCTTTTGCTAAAATGTTCAGTATGGAAACATCAAATGGGATCGGGGAGGTTTGTTCCCATAAAACCAGTTTAATTCCGCCACTTTTTATTGAAATGCCTGTATCAAGTCAGGATAGAGAACGGTCATGTATATGATAAATTCTATTATGTAAATAAGTTTGTGTTTCAAAAATCTGTTCCATTTTTTTTTCAACGTTTGTGAAGCTATATAGAATATATCAATGTTTTAAATTTGTTTGTTTGTTTGTTTGTTTTTTTTTTTTTTGGCATTTCCATCAGCTACTCTAATGTTTCTGCCAAGAGTTTTCTTTTCACCTTGAAGAAGGCCGTTGGCCGTAACATTAGAGAGAAATAGATGGGAATTAATGAACATTTGATGCTTAAAAAATTCCGCACAACAACTAACTACCTTGAATGAGAATATGTAAAATTATTAACCCTCTGTTTAATCGATTGTAATAGTAAGCCAACAGCTGCACTCGAATGGTTGATTCGTAACTATTTTGAGAAAGTTATCTTGTGAAAGAAAACTCCCTCATTATCAACTTTAGAAAATTGTGCATTCCTTTCTGTTGATTTCTACTTGTAGATAACAGTTTAGTATATTAATTGAAAACCAATAATGGCACGGTTTAGATCTGAACTTCACGTTCCAGTACATAGAGATGAGATGAATTTCCAGGACAGACAAGTTAAATCTTGGGAAAGTACAGACGCAAAGATGGACAAACAGAGGCAAAAATGGGATGAAGAATTTGATCGCATAAGAAATGAATTTTTTACTCTGAAGCCGGCGGATAAAACAAGAAATAGTCCGGATAGATTAGATAATTTAAAAACTATCTTTGAAACTGACCCTTTCGGAAATCAACGTTTTAAGGTACGATTTGATGTTAGTGAATTTAAGCCCGAAGAAATTCAAGTTAGGACACAAGACAGTAAAATAGCTGTTTTAGCAAAACATCAAGAGAAATCTACAACTTCATCAGTTAGCAAGGAATATAGCAGAAAAATTGACATACCGAATAGTGTGGATGAGGATAAGTTACAATGTGTACTCAGTAAGGATGGGATATTGACAGTCGAAGGTCCTTTAAAAAAGGGCCATCTCGTAACATCTAATACGTTCTTACCAATTCAACAAGGGCCCGTCTCACCAGTCGCAACAGTCAATAACCAAGTAGCTATATCAAAACCGCTAGATGTCGCCACACCTGTCAAAAACCCGATAATAACGGAACCAGACGGAACTCGAAAACTGCGGTTGTCCGTAGATGTTGGAGAATTCAAACCGGATGAAATTGTTGTAAAAACAGCCGAGAAAAAATTAATAGTTCACGCAGAACACGAGGAGAAATTGTCGGGAAGAACATTACACAAGGAATTTAACAAAGAGTACGAACTTCCGGAAAGTGTTGATCAGTCGTCTATTACTGCTTATATCGGCGAGGAAGGAAAGTTATTTATAGAAGCACCGTTAAAACCCGCTCCACAAAAGAGATATTCTATTACTCAAACTCACGATGTTAGGAAAGTAGTAGTTACGAAAGAATCACAGGTTACGATAACTGATAGTCAAAACCGACCTATGATTACAATAAATGTGCATCGTAATTAAGGATTATTTTCAAGGTCGGAAAATCTCACTACGCAATTTAATGTAACCACCATGAAGTAAAAACCGACCCATTTACCCATCGTAACTAAAGGAACTAAGGATTATATTCAAGGGCACGAAAACCGACCGATATATCCCATGGTATCTGATGAAAGGGGATTATATTCAAGGGTGGAAGGATTTATGTTGTGATAGAATTCATAGTGAGCTTGCTTTTCTGTGTATTAGTAAGTGAATGGTCATTTTTTCTTATGTTGATGATACAATAACATGTTGTTGTTTCATGTTCATTTACATCAAGTATGGCAGGTATTAGAGATATAGATGAATAAGTAGGTCTGCTGATAAGATGCTACAGAATATCAGACAGATAATTTGGAATGACGCCATCTTCTTGGAGTGCCAAGAAAAACAATCGTATACTGCACATTTTTTGAATGAGAATATAATTATTATGACTGTAATTGCTTATATAACTCATTTCTTCACTCCTGTATTTATATAAAAATGTATACAATCCGGCAATTTTACTAAATTTCAATCTGCATTAGTAGGCGGAGACAGGACCATTCCCCCTTTTTTTCTGGGTGTTTTTTTTTGTATGTTTTTTTTTTGGGGGGGGGGTCCAAGATTAACAGTTTTTTTTTCTGGAATAGCAAATTTAAAGATTGACCCAATTCGTGATTCAGATACCTCCATTTTCCACCTTGGGGAATTAGTATTGTATGATTTTAAATTATATCATGAAGTACGGGTTATTTCTGTTTTAGTTCAGAGAATTCGTGAAAAGAACTATTGTTATTACTGTCCCCACCTTGGTTAGCTCCACGGCCCAATTTTTGTTATTCTTTATAAAAAAAAGAAGTGTCAAGATTACAAAATAACTAATATCTAAATATAAATATTAACATGACTGGTAACTGTAGTTTTAGCATGTACCGATAGGCCAAATCAAAATGCATTTAATTTAAAACTGATTTTTTAAAATATATTAATATTGTTTTTTTACCAGTTTTCTGAAGAAATTCCAATAACCTTAAAGTTTTTGAGGGGACATCATGGTATGGTAGTTGAATTCGCAACTATCTATACAATCAGTGCCTATCACCACTGAAGTTGTGAGTTCAAATCCCACTCAGACAGAGGTGTATTCGATACAACCTTTGATACATGTCAGTGACTGGCGACATGTCGCTGGTTTTCTCTGGGTATTCCGGTTTCCTCCACCAATAAATATAAACTTTTCCATTATCAACACGAGTTTTAGTATTAATTAACCGTTTTATTGCGTTATTAGTTTGTACGCCATGGTAATATCAGCCATCTACAGATACTTACATAGCTTATCCTGAATCTTAGATTTCGTGATTATGAGTATGATGTGGTATGCGTTATTTCATAATAAAACGAACGTATATATCGAATTTATTGCGCACAACCTGTTTCTGGAATCACCGTTACCGTTATCAGGTACTCTCTTTAAAAGTCAAAAGATTAGAAAGCAAAATAATTTAAATCTTTACGAGTAATTTAATAATATGGCATTAAAATCTTAGTAGACTGCGCTCATTTTATGACTATTACGTTACTCCTGTCTCCGTCACCGGTCTGTATATTATTTTATCGTTAATCGTTTTGGCAGTCAACTACCACAACTTGGCTCGCTTATCCCATGAAAATAAAAATAGTGTATGAATGATTTACATATCATATAATGATTCATTAATTGCACAATGTATATTAAGAGAAGCATATGCTGATTATGCAAGTACAGTCTAGTCCACTTTATGTAAAACTTAGGGGCACAGACAATCTTTTCATTATAACCAAACTTCAATATTACCAGACCTCTAAGGGTAGAAATTGAATAAAATTAATCTGTTCAATATAACCGAGTTTTCATTATAACCAATTTCATCATCTTAGGTGGACTCAACTGTATAAGCTTATAATTTATGTAATGCAATTGTTTTTTTTATTTTGTTTGAAAGCTTTATAAATATAGGCATTAAGTTATTTTCTCATTACCAGAGCGAAGTATCAATGTTGTATAAAATACAATATGTGTATTATATGTTTTATAAGAATGGAAAATTCATCATCTCTTTCATTTTATCTTCTGAATTTTTGTATTTCGCGTGATAGGGAACCAGAGTGAAATCACGGTTCTTATTATCTCCCTTGGACATTGCCATATACAATGTTCTCTCATTTTTTGTTACCATTGGATACGTATATATTATGTTCAATGCCACTGTTTGTGTTGTAAATTGTACGAAAATCGTCTGTTGATTGCACACCACTTCACATGATGCAAATGAAATGCACGCGCGGACAATCGAGTGACAGGATGCAGACGATGGTCTGTTGAGATCATTCATTCAGCTCTAAATAACTGTGATGACGTTGTACACAATTGTTGAATAAATTAATGTTAATAATTTTAATTTATAAATTATTATTGTTATTATTTTTTTCCATGGCTTTGTCACCGTTACTGAATATCTGTACCATATAAATGACCACGGATATGTTGCGCTTGCTGTAATCAAGATTCCGTCCATTCCTCATTTATGACTTACCCCGGGTTTGTAACAACAGTAACACGACGGGTGCTATTAGTGGAGCAGGATTTCATCCCAAGTTTTTTGCGGGGTTTGTGTTGCTCAATCTTTGGTTTTCTGTGTAAATGTTTTGTAGATTATTGTTGATCTTGCTATTTTTGGCCATTGTCTTGTTTGTCCTTCAATCTACATCTTCTGATTATCACTTTTTGTATTTTCAAGCTGTTTTTAGTAATACGGTATTAAGTTTATAGATAATATACCATGTCCATGCACATTTTAACATCCTTGTGTGGTCTCCTTCTTTTGGATTTTAATATATAAAATAACATTCTAAGAAACCAAATATTGTGCTGAATATAACACGTGAAACTATTTATCATAATCTCTACCGTATACCTTGTTATTTTGATTTTGTGACTCATATTTCCGAGATATCTGCCATTGCAAAACATTAGCAAATGAATAAATATTTGCTCAATGATTTTGTCGTTTATGACGCTGTTGTTATTGTGTTGTTTGTTGATTGGAAACCACAGATAACTATTACAACCTTCACATGACATATTTGTTTTGTTTTTTTGTTTTCTGTGTAGTGTTTTGTGGATCATTGTATGTCTTTTCTTCTTTCGTGTCTTCTTTTGTCTGTTCTTCAATTTACGGCTACGGATTAAGCTTTGCTATTTCCCAAATTTTCTTAACATATTACCTTAGGAGAAAATGATGAAATTACACTCAGAATTGACCAAGTATTGTAACCGAAATAACGAACACCAATCAGATCCTTTATTAAAAAAGACGAGTCGGATTCAAGATAGACCTCACAACAGTACATATGCTAACAATATGAGTAAAAATGTTGAAACATTTCGGAGGAACTAATACTGCTTAGAGTAAAATCACACGGATATTGCAAAACGGTAGAAGTATCATGGGGTGTATTTCTTTGGACTGTTCCGAACATGTTCCGAACATTCCATGTGCCCTAGGTCAATGAAGTGGTTTAGAACATTTTGGACAAACAATATGGTGGATAAGTTAACTCTGTTATTTCTGTCAGCAGAACTCGAAATGGACGACGACGATGATGAGATGAATTTGGAAGAATCAGTAGTTACTGTAGCCATAGTTGCTGCTTCCATGTAATTTAACCTTTAATTATAATATTACTGAATCCTAAAAATATGCAAACTGAACAATAAATGACGGATACATCATGCATGTAATCTTTATATTATATAATTTTCATAGAGTGTTTTAACGTATAGAGGGGTTAGGTAGGAGATAATGCAGATCTTAAAAAGGGCAGATCTGAGATTTTAATTAAGGAGCATGAATCAAACGATTATTACCGAGCGCAGCGAGGAAAAAAATTGTTTGCGTAAATTTACATCTATCTGGCATATTTTGCATGTTTCTAAAAATAATTTGAAACCCATAAATCTATCAGAGACAGTGGTGCTCCAAACCAAATATTTTTTTTCTTAAAAATTAATTGAATAAAGAGGGTGGGAGATGAAACTTCACGTTAAGAAGCTCCTGTGTTTTCCCAGGAATCAAATTTGCACCAAAATGATTGATTTATAAAACTATAGGGGACTGTATTCACAATTTACAAAGTCCCTCCCCCCCCCCTAAAAAATCCACGCATTTCTTTTGTATTGGGTAATTTAAGGAAAATGAGTAAGGTGTAAAAAAAAATCGATGTAAAAAAAAAGATAGTCGGTTCCGCCATCTTGATCCCTTCTGCACCACCTCAAAACATGGTACACCCCGCACACTGTTCTGTTTGTTCTCGCAGAGTGTTCCGTACCGCTTCATTCGCTAGAACATGTTCGGCACATCCTGGATATACGAAAGAAATACACCCATGAAGCTATGAAAATGACGAGAGTTTACTTTATTTCTCCATGATTTTCTTCAATGGATATTTGAACTTGTTTTAAGGGTTTGATTTTGTTATTTTCATATTTTGACATCTTACAGATAGATAATCAATACATCAGGAATTTTTCCATACAAAACTTCGCAGACTTGTTCACACTTAATGAAAATCATGTGTGTTCAGACGAGTTTATATATAAAAAGATGGCAAATCTTGGACAATCTGATGGATCTATAGCAGGCTATCTTACATCTTTCTCACAATCTACGCATGATGTTTCGATTCTTTAGGATTATGGATATTACCGTCTTAGTCTGTGTATAACACCAACTACACCATATTAAAACTACTAGCCAAGGGGACAGAAAGGTTTACAAACATATGAAACAATAACATATATTAATCACTTGTATAAGCATTCCAACAGATAATAGTGACATACCCTCACGGGCGCCTCGAGTGAAGTCAATCGTGGGTACGAGTCCATGTCGTGTCAAACGTTATATTTTATAGGGATGGGTGGTGCCAGGTAGAAGACTTAATCATATACTAAACAATAAGAAAAGATTGAATATACCAAAGGGGTAATCGGAGGCCGTAAGCCGAAAGACAGAGAATACAATACCCAAAATAAACAGGAAAAAAATGAGTTGTACATTGATAATGGACGTTGAACATAGCAATGGCAAATATAATGAAAACATGTGCAAAATTGGAAATGAAATTTAAATAACTTGAGCATAGAGTGGTACAATGAAGGCTTTCCTTGTAAGGGTGTTTTCCAATAAAATTGCCATTTTGTAATAAAGAAAGTAATAAGAAGAGTTTTTGAAGACATCAAAGGTGTAATCAGAATCAGTATATCAAAGAAGAACATACAACACAATAGCCAAAAGAAAAAGTACAAAAGGACAAACAACGATCCACAAAACATACACATAAAACTAAAGATCGAGTGACACGAAACCCAGTAAAAACCGGGGATGAACTCAGAACCTCCGAAAGGGTAAATAGTTCCTGTTCCACTAGTGGCACCCGTCGTGTTAATTTAGTTACAAATCCGCTGATGAGTCATAAATGAGGAAAGGACTGAGAAGTGTTTACTACAAGTGGAACATATTCCTGGTCATTTGTGACACAGATATTCCATAACGGTCAACCAAGTCATGGTTGCGACCGTAAGACTTTCGAAGCGATGACTTCAAATTATACAAGAGGATCCCTTAGTTCATTGGCTTCCTTAGTAGCAACAACCTTCTATCAAGGAAATCCTGATAGAAACCACAAGCTCTGGAATATCGTATCAACTGAGAGATATTGTTCTTTAATTTAAAACAAAACGGCTGTAAACCCTATGGTCAACAGAAAAAGAACAAAAGGACAAACAATGATCTACAAAACAACCCTACCAAAAATCCGGGGTGAACTCGTGTACTCTGGAAGGGTAAAGCAGACCCTGATCCATTAGTGGCACTCGTCATGAAAGGAATGATTCAGCGTGTGAATGAGGTTGTATAGACATTTTTCATATATTTGATTATGATGTACGTTGTGTTTAATGGAATGCGCAGACAAAATGTTACAAGCATTAGTCAAATTGACCTTCAGCCGGACAAGTTGTTCCTGATATCTCTAATCTGTATGTCTTGGTATCAGTCCCATAAATCTCCTATAGATTACACAGATTTATTGTTCCTTACAACCCCTCTTTAAGCGAGTGGAAAGTACGATAAGAGATTGCTTCAGAGGGACACAGTTATCTCTGCTTGTCTTACTTATACGTGCTAATAGGAATCCTAGATATTAATTCGGACATATTATGACTTATGTCAGTAAATTATAGCCTGGGTTCTAGATCGGCAGATGCCATGGACATGACGTTAAATACATAAACAACATTACTGAACAAATATCAAATAACAAAAAGCTCATAATAGCTAACAATATAGCTAAGTCATTGGGTAACTGAACTTGTAGGATCATCTTGCAACTAAATTACATTTACGTGTATTTTGAGTATTTTAAGTGCATTTTTTATTCTCATACATTGTACTACATGTAATTCAATTTAAATAATTTGATAAATCTTTTGGAATTTTCATGACCCCCCGCCCTATGAAAACCCTTAGGAACAGTATTCCCTTCCCAAGCCACTTAGTTCACTCCAGGTGTTTTGTGGGGTTTCTGTAACTCAATCTAGTTTTTAGAGTAGTGTTTTGTAGATTATTGTGTCTCTTTTTGTCTTTTATCATTTGGCCATTGTATTGTCTGTCTTTTTGTCTTTTATTATTTGGCCATTGTATTGTCTGTCTTTTTCTCTTTTATCATTTGGCCATTGTATTGTCTGTCTTTTTGTCTTTTATCATTTGGCCATTGTATTGTCTGTCTTTTTGTCTTTTATCATTTGACCATTGTATTGTCTGTCTTTTTGTCTTTTATCATTTGGCCATTGTATTGTCTGTCTTTTTGTCTTTTATCATTTGGCCATTGTATTGTCTGTCTTTTATCATTTGGCCATTGTATTGTCTGTCTTTCGATTTACGGCTTTGTGTTTACCCCTTTGGTATCGTCAACAGTTTCTTAATTCTTTTGACTTATTTACCAATTGATGTGGAAATATCTTTTGTATTTTTGTTTATATTAGATTATAACCTTTTGGGTAGTGGGTGATTAATTACAGCCTTACTTACTTCCTCGGAGTCTAAGTTTGTAGTGTTCGTTGTTTTGAGGTGGATATTTCTGTGATGGTATATATTATTTTGAGGTTGAAACTGTATTTATTTGCTTGACTACCGAGATTCTAGTTACACAGAGGTAAGTTGGAAGAATCTCAACATCTTTCTTACTCCACCCACGTGTTGTTTACATATGTTAAGACATGGCTTAGCTTGCCATCCGCTTGTCTATCGAGTTTTTGTTCTTTGAAGTTGATGAGGAACAGATAAGAGAGGTGTTTGTTGTAGTATATGTTCTTTCTGTAAACTTGTTTAGTTTAAACATATTTTATTTGCCAATTAAACAGACAAAATGGATTAGACACAAGTAAAACATACTTATGAAGTCTTCTCCAAATTACAATTTGTTACAGTAAAGAAGTACATAAAAGGCATGCATTACTATATGTAGCACTAATAACGAATCAATGATGATATTCACACAAAAAACACAAAAAATGAGAGAATTTTTTTTTTAGAAAAAATTAAGATTAAGATGGATTCATATGATGTGCATGTTCACCCAATTCAATTCCAGTTATACGATAAGGAATCTCTTTGAACATTTAATATAATCAAAAACATATTTAAATATAATACAATTTTGTTCATAAGTCAAATTTTCATTGCCACTTGTCAGAAATTCAATGTCTAGAGTGTAACAGGTTGTAATCCTATTGATATTACCTATCAATGTAGTTCTGGCTTGTGTGTATATGGGACATTCCAAAAGGAAATGTTTTAAATTTTCAAGGGCAGCTCCACATCGACAAGATGGGTCAGATACGATTCCAACTCGAAATAAATCAAAATTCAAAAACGAAGCTGAACTTCTTAGCTGAGTTAAAATAATATTTAAATTCCAAGGACCACAGAAAAAATGTTTTGGGACAGAGTGATTTTCTGTTTCATCGACTTTCTTTAATTCTGATTTGAATTTTGACAAGGTATCAACGTTTCGAATATTGTTATTTAAACTATTCCACATTTTTATAACTTGTTCCAGTCATGCAGTGACTATAGCTGAAATATTGCTCACTTTGACGTTTAAAAATAAACAACCACTATGTTGTTTCATATGTTCAGTAAAAACGTTAGAGAACACACAGAGGGGACACTTAAAAATGGACAATTCAGATAAATAACTTGTCTTCGTCATGACTATACCTGAAATACTGATGTTTCATTTAGCAACAAACAATCAACATGTTGTATATGTTTTGTCTACTTGTTTTCATTATGAACGTTACTGACGTACTGCTCATTATGACGTTTAGCAAACAAAACAATCAATATGTCTTACATTTAGACAATATAGGTATGGTGTCTTTTTATATGAGATTTATTTGGATAAGGCTAAGAAACAGGGGTACTGCGAGGCTCTGCCGAGCAGTCCCCCTTTTTCGTGCCGAATACAAATAAATCTCATATAAAAAGACACCATACCTATATTGTCTTTATACTGCAATACTATATTTTTTTCTCACTGCTTTCTATATAAAAAAAAATAATTAAAATTCTTATTCCCCGTCACGGGCCCCATTTAAAAAATGCTTTATACAGGGCATTGTCCAGTATAAAGCAAAAGTGTGTACGCCTCCCTTTATCAATGCTGTAAAGTTACCAATACGAGACTTCGGAGTTAAAAAGTCTTTTGTAAAGGAGGTAAAAAAGGACTATTTTATTTCCCGCCGTTGGACGTTTTTTCATATGGCTGCCGTGGGCGTTGCCAACGACGCAGCATTTGAGTATTTCAGCTGTCAATCGATGCAGAAAAAAAAAAATACCCACAGCTATTTATGTATTTTTTCTATTATGACAAATAATAATTGGTTTGTCTATATATTATGTTACTGTAAATCTAACATTGATACAGGGAAAATACCTTCGTAAAAAAAAGAAGTATGTTTCTTTTAATGCGACAACTAAAATCATAAAATGTCAATCATTTTCATTGAATATAGTCTGCTCAAATTTTTTGTTTCATAAAGCAGGTAATTTTACACCTGAAATGTTCAGTGTCATCTACGGTAACTAAATTTGAACATTGTCATTACATCCGATGCGGCGATACTGCACAATATAGCAAAGTTTCTTTATCTGCAGTTTCAGCTTCTGATGAATAATCCTAACCTAGCCAGGCAATGATCAGTGATAACATAGAATATGAAATTAACACGCAACCACTACCCAGTAAGGTATATAAGGGAAAGTTGTTTTCTCTGTATAAAAGACAAGCGACAAGAATTTGAAACAGCTCTGCACTACCTGAAACCAGACATAGTATGTGCAACAGAATCTTGGCTAAAGGGAATAAAACCAGGCAAAAATCCTACTAAAGACGCCATCCTGTCGAGTGAAATTTTCCCACCTCAATACAACGTATATAGAAACGACAGAGGAACAATTGGAGGTAGAGTATTCATCCTAGTCCACAAATCAATAACATCCATGGAACAACCAACATACATTACAGACGGAGAAATTGAATGGGTGAATATCAAGATAAAAAACAATAAAGACCTTTTGGTAGGATCCTATTATATGCCACACCGAGAGCAAAGACACCTTGAAGAACTCAACAAATCTCTAAATAAAATTGACCAACATAACAAAAAGAACATCATACTAACTGGAGACTTTAACTGCCCAAACATCAGGTGGGACCTCTCAACTGCAAATGGCCCAGACAGAGAAATACAACAGGAGCTAATAGACATAATGGGATCAAATAACCTAACCCAAATACACAACTCGCCAACCAGAGAGGGAAATTTACTAGACCTGGTATTTGTATCAAATCCGACAGTTGTAAAATCATCGATAAATGTACCAGGAATATCAGATCATGACATAATAATAACGAATCTGGAAACTAAAGTTCAACATCAGAAAACAACACCAAGAAAATGCTACATCTACAACAAAGCTAATTGGAAATGCATCGAAAACGACATAAACAACCTCCAAAATATAGTCAATGAGAAAAACCAACAAGGAGCAGATGTACAGGAACTATGGGACACCTTCAAGAGAAATCTATTTGATTCAATGGATAAAAACATACCAAACAAAGAGATAAAATCCAGGAATACCATCCCTTGGATTAAGAAAAGGGAACGAAAAATGCTCAAGAAAAAACAGAGGCTATATAAGCAAGCACGCAAAACGAACAAGTGGACAAACTATAGAAGCTTTCAAAAAGAATGTAAAAGACAACTAAGGAAATCAGAATGGGAATACGTAAACAACAACATCATAGAAGGACTAAATAATAACAACACCAAACCATTCTGGAAATACGTAAAATCAAAACGACAAGACTCGGGCGGTATAGCTCCACTCAAAAAAGGAACAAACTTAATA
>MJUT01038388.1:400020-412066 GCA_002080005.1 Gigantidas platifrons | reverse complement strand
AGACATTGATAAACTGGAGAGAATACAAAATAGAGGGGTCAGATTCGTCAAGAGGGATTACAAGAGCAGAGAACCAGGATCAATTTCCAAAATGAAGAAGGAACTAGACTTGGAAACACTAGAAGAGCGACGACACAGCCTTCGATTGATCCTAATGTACAAGGTGGTTGAGGGGTTGGTACCGGCACTGCCAACATCTCAATTTGTGAACTTTACCAGACCAAAGAGAAAAATCAAAACTAGAACTTATAGTGACCACATCACCAGTAACATCCTAGAGAAGCGTGTGTGCCACAACACGAAGGGATTATCAATCCCAGACAGTAGAACACCTCAGTACCAAAACTCTTTCTTTGTGGGTACTATCATTCACTGGAACCACCTACCAGATAGCGTAGTGCATGCCAGTTCCGTAGAGGCATTTAAGACTGCCCTAGGGAACCACCGACAATAAGACCGTCGGCGCTCTCTCTACCGTTGTATAAAAGCCAGAATTGGATACTACAACGTAACATATACAGATACTGTTGATAATAACAAAAGGGCGGCAGCCATTTAAAAAGAGTGTCCAGAAATGAGACCCGGATGTACACCTTATGTATTCTTAACGGGAAAGAGCTAGACACGGGACATAACTCTTCCACTAACTCCGAAATGTCGTATTGCAGTATAAATCCTATAAACCTGTTTTCGTCAGGCACACAGCTGAAATACTGCCAAATGTGACGATTTTGCAAAGACAATCCGTTGTATACGTTCTGTAAACCAACCTGTTCTCGTCTGTGATAAAACTGAAATACTACACACTTGACCTTTAAATACAAAGAAACTAACAATCAATCCGTTGTTATATATGTTCTGTAAACTTGCTTTCGTCATTAGCATTGCTGACACACTGTCCATTTTGACGTTTAGAAAAAACAATCAATCTGCTGTATACGTTCTGTAAACCTGTTCTCGTCGGTGATATGGTTGAAATACTGTTCATTATGCCGTTTAAAAGCTTTCACTCAGTATGTTGTTGTAGATGTTCAGTAAGCCCCTTCTTGTCAGCATTAATAGTGACATTATAGTGACATTTGAACAACAAATAATCAATTTTTTGTTGGTTTTTTTTTCTGTTGTGTAAACATGTCCTTGTCAGGAATATAGCTGAAATAGTCCTTACTGTGGCCTTGAGCAACAGACAACCAATCAATCAAATGTTGTGTTATATGTTCTGTAAACATGTTTTCATCAGCGATATAGCTGAAATACTACTCGCAGTGACGTTTAGCAACAATTACTCAATCAATTTATCTATTGTTGTAGTTAGCTTTCTACCATTTTCTACCATTGACTACTAAAACTCTTGGTTTCAAAATATGCTTGTTAAGAGGAAATATCTTGCCGTTACAAAACTTGCACGGTATAGTTCAATGCTTCAGTACGTAACGTAAGTGTAATTGGATAATCTTATGAAAGGTTGCTTTTAAGGATCGCTAGGTAGTGCACTCGTAAATTAGGCATTTATAGTTTAACTGTAGATCATCATAGGCAGATTCTTAACGTGTTTTGACAGCATGTATATAAATAGAACGGTGGTCGGACAGGTGCTAGAACAGTTTTATATCTATGATAAAGAAATATTTTACCTTACAATTCTAAAATATATCGCCTGGTATTTTATCTTCACTGAAGATTTATTTCCTGTATACAGTTTCTTGATGAAAGCGAAACAGTTGTGGCTATGAATCTCTAAATATCAAATTGAGTCAATTGAAATATCAATTTATCCCCATGTGATACATAGATAAAGCAGCAACATTTTTTAAGCAATAAAAGATAGTGCAAAAACAGAAATTCCTGTAGTGTGTGTCTTCACTGACATTTTCTTACATTAATTCATAGTCTGATCTTGAACAATCCATGGAAATTTATAATATCTTATTTTAGAGATCGTTACGGTCGTGATCATATGTTCGTTAAATTTACCTCTATCTATATACATTTTAAATTAAAATAAAAACTAATTATATAAAATCTAGATTTGCTACAAGTCCCTTTCTTATTAATAACCTCTTTAAATACATTATTGCTATGAACGTAGAAATCTTCCCTGATCATTTGATATCAATCAGTAAAGAAACGTAAATATAAGTAGTTAGGGTTAGATTTATAGTGTTTAACAACACTTTCAACAATGTTTTAGCTATATCGTGGTCGTCAGTTTTATTGGTGGAGGAAGCTGGTGTACCCGACGAAAACCCCTGATTGACAAACTATTACATATTGTTGCATACACCTCGCCATGAGCGACATTCGAACTTACAACGTTAGTGGTGATTGCATAGGTAGTTATACATTCAACTACCATACGTCACGACCACGACGGCTTCTTAGTAAATATAAGTAGTTAGTCAAGATTTCAATTTTCATAGTAGCAATTTGCAAAGGGCTTAAATAAGAAAGAGGCTTGTAGCTAGTCTATGTGTATACTTACCTGTATAAATCATCAAATAGTTCCTTAAAAGATTTCATAACATCAAGAGTCAATTAAAAGACTTCTTTTAACGTTCATATAAAATGTTGTAGATAAATCGCTCCCGATCTGTGTTGTTCACAGGAGCAAGATACCTTGGTAGGAAATATACTTATGCGTTGAATTAACATGGGATATGTCCTACCAGTATGTGTAGCTGCAAATGAGAGCAAATAAAAGTTTTTCGCAAAAAAGAAAGAAACTGGTTATAAAAGTGAGTGTCTGGTTGTTTCGCAAGTAATTTGTCACTGTTACATTGCCTGGTGCTTTAAGCATTGATTGCGAAAAAGGGTCATCTTTGAAGTCAGCTGACAGAACTACTCTCATTACCAAGGTGTTGGTGTGTTCTTGCTTTTAAGCAAGGGGGAACAAGTAGATGTACAGTGTCACTACAAAGATTAGTCATGACGAAATATTCTTTCCGGTTATATTCTCTGTACATCCACCATCTTAGACCCCAGTAATGGAGGGAGTATTGGAATTAGTTCCTCCCAATCCTAAGCAAAACTGATAATAAAAGTGAGGCCACACATTACGGCGGTCTAGAGGAATTACATCTGGGGGAATTCAGAAAGGCCAAACAGTTTTCTGCCCGGCAGTTACAGTTTTGGGTTAACTTAAAAACTAAAGAAAACAGCTATTGCAATTTTATTATGAGACTGTGGTAGATATTCATCGAATTCACTGATCAAAGAAATCATAGAGGTTAGAATAAATCTGAATACCTACGTACCGTTATGTAGCAAATAAATGTTTGAGAAAACAGAAGGGCAATTAAGAATGGACAATACAGAGAAACTGGCAACATTTGGTAAACAAGACACATAATGATGACAAACAAAACAAAAAACAGCAAAATAAAAAAAGACGAACAACACGGACTCATTAAAACCTGGGCTGAATCCAGGCGTCCGCGAAGGGAAAGCAGTTACTGCCTCGTATAAGACATCCGCCATGTTACTCATATCATCAATATAGAAAAGCTGTACCTCCTATGGATCCTGATATTATACAATAATTGGAATGTAAAGAACCTTCGAAAGAGGTTCTTTCATGAGAAGATGTAGCTGGAGATCCCCCTATCACTGATAAAACCCATGAGACTAATAAAATGAAAAACAAAAACAAAAATGCCACACTGTCGGAACAATTCCAATATCAGATTTGATTTACTTCTACTGACTTAAGAATTGGCAAATTCTTGTCCCTACTGGGAGTGTAGAAAAATGAAGTTATAGCATTCCTAGATATCAATGCAAACGTAGATATCAAATGTAAAGTAATCAATGACTTCTGGTTACTCCTTTGGTATCTCCAAGGTTTTCTCAAAATTCTATTCATAAGTTAAACTATATTTATAGGAACATACTGCCATACAGCCATTCTAATAGAAGCTAATATAAATCTGCCTTCAGCTGGATGATGGGGGGTAGCAATGCTATTTATAATGCAATCACGAAGGTCATCGCATGGTCATAGCGGTATATTGTTTCTTGCAGAAACCATTAAGTCACTTCAACCATACAGTAATGCTCTTTTAAACCAAATAATCTGCAATGAAGATCTTTTAATGTGTTATAATTGATTGTTTGGATAAATGGGAGAATCTTAGACCTGTTCAATCTTTGGAAGTAATATAAACCACAAAATAGCTGAAATAAGTTATCTTTTAATACTCTGATAATCAAACATTCCTATTTTCTACAAGACAGGAGATTTAACACGACGAAAGAATAGATTTCCTTCTGTTCTTTAAATATCCATCATTTATGTATATGTTTTTCTCTTACACATTTCAGACAAGCACATAATTATCGTAGTAGATTTTGGAAATCCTGCATAAATTGTGAAAAGAAAGTTTTAACATTGATGGTCATCAATTCCACCAATATCAACAAAACGAACAATCGTCTCTCATATCAACTCACTGAATACAAAAACGACTACGCTATATTAAATTGGAAATACAGGTCCTGACTTGGGATATACACAAAAAGATGGCTATGTTAAACCTAACGTTAAACTACATATCAGTCAATCAATCAAGCGATGATATATGGATAAATCTAATGCATTTGATTTTTTCTCCGTATAAAGTACAGGATTACGACTCGCATGTGGAAAACATTTGCATGGCCGCATCACATACTAAAAGCGGATATTTGGGCCTTTAGAACTATCTTAACCTCGCCACTTTTTAAAGAAGTGTCTGTACCAAGAGGGGAAGTGAATGGTTATGCATATGCGTGTTAGGGCATGCCTAATGAGGTGCGGGACTCAATGCAGTTCTTCTCTGTAAAACCCGCAGTGTGTTGCTGTGTATACCTGAACAGCCAAGAGTAGATAACTCCAGCGCTGGATCCAATTGGCTTAAGGCAGTCATTGAGAATCGATATTGTCTCTATTTCTACGATTTGTGTATTAGATATATATTTGAACAGCTTTGACAATGTTGTATTTTTGGTTCTTCATTTTATGGCCAATTATATATCGCCATGTAACAGATATTTGCCATTTATGTACAATATCTGCAGAAATTGATTTCCATTCTAACTTACTAGAAAGAAAATACATTACAGACACTTTTATTTTTATTCCTATACATTAAAAGGTGGCCACACCCTGTTGCACAACAGTTGTATTTATTTAAGCTTTCAATCAGATAACTGGCAAATTGACAGGTGATTATGTTTGGATATTGAATCAGTGGGTAGCAAATGTGATTACATAATTTAGCATAAATATTTACCAAAAATATGTTCATAGAAGTACTCTTAGGTCGTGATAAAATATACAAAACTTGTACATGGAAATACTCTTGAGTTGGCAGACATTTGATCAAATATACAAAACACTTACAGTCGCCCACATGACGGTTAAGTGTTACGGAATACATGTGTCACAAGTAACGAAGGGTATGTTTCGCTTGTCGTAATCATGTCCTTTTTCTCAATAATGACTCATCACTATATTTTTCACAAGAGTGACACGACAGGTGTCACTAGTGGAGAAGGGACTGCTAACCATTTCAGAGAACCGAATGTCGTCCAGTGGGTCTCCTGTTGCTAAATCTTTATTTTTCTTTATAGTAGTTTGTCGACTATTACAGCTTCTGGTTACCCTTTTGGTAAATTATCTTATACATGGAAATACTCTTTAGATCTGGAAATACAAACTTGTACTGTAAGGTCGACAAAAGGTGGATCAAATATACAAACGTTATACATTTAAATGTTCTGCGGTTGTCGACAAGTCTATCAAATAAACAAATCATGACACGGATGTACTCTTAGATTGTCGTAAAATTGGATCATATATACAAAACATCTACACTAAAGTATTCTAAGGTTGGCGAGAATTTGATCAAATATATGCATATCTTATGCATGGAAGTATATTTAGGTTGTCGTAAATTGGATCAAATAAGCAAATCATGATAAATAAATACTCTTATATTATCTAAAGTGGGCCAAACATGCAAAATCTATACAACGAAGTACTCTTGGGTTGGGGGAAATTTGATCAAATATACAAAACTTATGAATCGAAATACTCGTGTGTTGTTGGCAATTTAATCAAACGAAGCTTATACTATAGTAGAGCAGGAACTGCTAACCCTTCCTGAACACTGTACATCCCGGATTTTAGTGGGGTTCGTGTTACTTGATTTTTAATTTTCTGTGTAGTGTTTTGTAGATCATTTATAGTCCTTTTGTCCATTTTCTGTTGGCCATTGTTGTCTGTCCTCCGTTTTATAGCTTCTGATTATCCCTTAATTTGGTATCTCAAAACTTTTCTCACATATGAAAATAATCTAAGGCTGTCGAAATTGGATCAAACACACACTACTTGTACATCGTAGTACTCTTTAGATGTCGATCGTAAAATGAATCAGACATACAAATCTTGTACACAGAAGTATTCTTAGGTTGTCGAGAACATGTCTACTTAGAAATAAGACATGCTTTGTGATTACGAATCATATCATAAGAAACATAAATGATACTTAGACTAGTTCATCAGTAGGTGTGTACTTTATGTCACCTTTTATTTCTCGCATTTATAAACAATCTATTTTTAATAGCACACGAAGCATAATGTCGGTCAATCATGCAACAAACTTGACAAGAATGCGTCCATCTTGTTTCTTATTAATTGCCGTCGTCATTGATAAACAACTTGCTTCAAGTGAGTCAGGACAAGAAGAATATTAGTGTTTGTCTGGGATTTCTGGAAAATATATCGAATTTCTTAAACACGCGCAAAAGAGATAATGGTAATCTGTTTTGCCATTCCTGCACTTAAAATTACATTATGTAACATGATGACGTAAACAAATTGGTAATTAACAAAAGTGGCCGATAACTTATAATTTTCCTTCACCTGGAATCAAGATGCAACACAGAATGCTAGTTTCATATTCACCATAGATGCTCGAGATTTTCTCTATAATGAAGTAGTATGCAAAGTACAGTATGGAAATAGTATCCAGGTTGCAAGGTTGTACCGAAAATATAATTAATGAAAAGATTAATTCCATTTTGGTGAGGTCTATGTTGCTCATCTTTTTAGTTTTCTGTGTTTTCCTTTACTTGTCTTCGTCCTGTGTCTTATGTGCCCAATGTTTCCAGTTTCGTTTCTCTGGATTGTCCATTCTTGATTACTTCTTCGTTTGTATCTATCGTTCATTTATAAATATCGATGCAATAATCACATCAAATAAATTGGCCTTGAATTGTTCCATTAATATCCACCAATGGTGTTGCTGATGTTGTTATGTTCAAAACAGAGTAAAGCAAACGTAATGGAAATATAAATTAATATTTCATATGAATTATGTACATTATAAACCTGACTTTGTATGATATGTTGGTTAATTGGTATTTACTACATTGATTATACCATGACGGTCAGACTAATTGTTGGTAGAACGGGAGAAAACAGAATACACATACACAGTTTAACACAGAAACCTCGACACCATCGAGAGTCATGTCACAAACGATGGTGATTGGTATTGATTGCATTGGTAGATGTTAATACCATACTATCGCGGCCATGGAACACCGCATTCTCATTTGAAATACTTACATTCATATTGTGAAGTATAATTTAGTATGATGTTATGCTACGATCACACACAAACAATGGTGAATATGTTTGGAGTCTGTCAACAAAGTGGAATAATACAACTGGTCCGTCTTCAATCTTCAAAGAACAAACAAAATCGTATTTTATTTGAAGAGGAAGCAGTTATGCTGCTAGGAAAAGTTTGAAGCCGCAAATCGAAGGACGGACAACACAATGGCCAAACGAAAATGATGAAAAGACAAAACACCACACAGGAAACAGGGACTGATCAAAGCGAATCCCACTAACAAATATGAGTACTCTGATGGGGATATGCAGTTCCTGTTCCACTGGCTCCATTGTTCTACTGGCACACTTTGTGTTATTCCTGTTAAAAATCCATTTTTATTTTATTAAACATATTTTATTGCTAAATATGATAACAATTGGATTGGACACAAATTATACCAATTTACAAGGGTCCTCTCCACATAATAAATAATTACAATAGTACATGCGTCAGCAANAGTAAAATACAATATACATATACAACATTATAAATACATTCTTTGAAAAATGCATAAAATGGAGACACAACAAAAAAAATACAAAACAAAAAGCATGAAATTATATAATATAAGCATGTTTTACCTTACTTGTATCTGAGATGGAATTGATAGATTAATTAAAAAAAAATACATATGGGGGGCAGGGGAGGGGGGAGGGGTTGTGATCATAAATGGGTAAAACGTTTTGTTCGTTTGATGTAAAGTTGTACAGATTTGAAAATTTGTAGATTTTGCATCTCAGTTAAGGTGTCATCGCCAAAAAGTAGGACTTCAATTTTTAGTTCATGAAGAAAAACTAGTCTTAATTTCAATTCTTCTCTTGCTTCGTTGTAAAGACAACATTCTAATATAAAATGAATTGCATCTTCAAATGCACAACCACACATACAGCCTGGATCATTAGCCAAATGCACACGAAACAGATCAGCATTCAAGCTACTGGATCTATGTCTCAGTCTAGTGTGAATTATATTTAATATTCTACATCCAGTATTGTAAAATTTGGGGGGTTTTATTGTTTGATTTTTAGTTGCTTGTTTTAATCTATTTAGAGAAGGTGCATTTCTTAATTGTGGACTTAATTTATTCCATGATTTAATAGTAGAAGGGAAAAAGGAGTTTGCGAATAATTGCAGGGATTTCTAAATTCGGTTTGGTTGCGCAAATATAATTCATTTTCCTCTCGTATAAAAGGCAGTAAACAGTCATGTAAATATAAATGACTATCATTATTACGTATTTTGTAAAACAAGTTTAATTTTCTACTATGTCTACGAGAATGGAGGGTTTCCCACCCAGTTTGCAAATTTTGGCAACCCAGCAACAATTCTAGCAGCTTCGTGTTGTATTTGTTAAATTTTATTTAAATCCAAAATAGTACAACCATCCCACAGTTCACAGGCATACTCTAATAATGGCCTTATATAAGTAAAATATATTTTTTCGAGATTTTCCCTGTTAAGTTTAATTTTGAATTTACGTAGCATAGACAGTTGACCAGATGTGCTTTTTAATATATTTTGAATGTAACAATGCCATTTACAATTCGATGAAAACGTAACACCCAAATGTTTATGATTTTCTACAAATTCAACATCCTCATTATTGAAAAGTATTTGAGGTTTAATATTTCCCTGATTTGTTGAGAATAGCATACATTTAGTTTTTTGGGGATTAAAATCCACTAACCATTTTGTTGACCAATTGTAAATTTTTATCATATCTGAATTTAATCTTTGTTCAATTTCATTTATATTAGAAGATGAATACGATAGTGATGTATCATCAGCAAACAATCGTGAAAGACTTTGAATATCTTCAGTGATATCATTGATATATAATATGAATAGTAAAGGATCTTACACTGATCCTTGTGGTACCTCACCTTTAACGTTCCCTACTTCTGAAAGACAATTCTGTAGAACAACTTTTTGATTTCTGTCACTAAAGTAATTTTCAAACCAACGCAACAAATTCCCGGAAATTCCATAAGCTTTTAATTTTTTAAGTAAGCCACGCTGCCAAACTTTATCAAAGGCTTTTGATATATCACAAAATACAGTACACATAACTTCACGATTTTCTAATGATAAACAAATATTGTGGTAAATTTCAATAAGTTGGTGCACGGTAGAGTGTCCGCGCATAAATCCGGACTGATATTTATAGATAAGAGAGTTGTCCAGTAAGAAATTAAAAATATATTTGAAAACATTACGTTCAAAAACTTTCCCACCACAACTAAGTAGACTAATAGGTCGATAATTTGATGGATCAGATTTTATACCTTTCTTAAAGAGTGCAATAACTATAGCCGACTTCCAAATTTTTGGAAATTTTCTAGTTTGTAGGGAATAATTAAATATTAACTGGAGGGGTTTACAAATTGTAGAAGCCATATTATTTAACATACAGTGACTTATCAGATCGCTACCTACTGCTTTCCCGAGCTGTAGACATTCAAGTATGTCCTTAACTTCATCTGAGTGTCTATTGTATTACCTGTGCGATCATGAAAATCGGGGGTAGGAACATTAGAATTTTCTATTTCAGTTATGGAGCAGAAAAATGTGTTTAATATATTGGCTTTATCCTCATTATTTATTACGAACTCACCAGAGTCCAATTTTTGCAATGGAGGGATATTTGGGGAATGGTTACTGTTCCCCATTAATTTGTTTACCAATTTCCAGTATGATTTTGGATTAGACTTACCATTTTTATCTAACATTTCATTAGCATTGATGAAAAATTGCTCTCTTGCATACTTTATCATATTGTTAACTTTGTTCCGTTGGGTCTTATACTTACGTAGAAGAAAGGGGGAACTATTTTGTTTTACCTGTTTATGGAGTCGATTTCTAATACGCATTGCGCTTCTTATAGATGAATTAAACCAAGGTTTATCATTTGGTCGTATTGTAATGATTTTAACGGGAATATACATTTTTACAAATTCAATAATTTTATTTGTAAATTTAATAGACATTTCATCTATGTTTTCACTAGAAAGTAAAAAAAAACCCTCCCAGTCGAACAGACGAATTTCGGAATTAAGATTGATAAAATCTGCATGTTTTTACAACCATACTTCTCGTTGATACTTAGCATGTAAATTGTACGGAATTCGTAAAGAAGCAGAAGTGGCATCATGATCACTTATATTTCTATCAATTTGTACAACATTTGAGAACGATATTTCACATTCATCTGAATAAATAATGGGATCTAGTAATGCACCAAACCTTGTTGGTTCATTAATACAATTTCTAAGGTTAAAATTATACATAATTTCATTTAATCGATGGTTGGTCTCAAGTAAGAGATCAACATTCAAGTCACCCGTGATCACCACACGAGAAGACGACTCGATAGCTTTTTCGACAGATTAATGAAAATTGTCCCAGAAGGGGTTTATAGCACTAGGTGACCTGTATACCACACATACTAGAATTTTATATCTAGGAAAACTAACTTCAATCCATATTAATTCTCCATGATTAAATTCTAAATCATATCGTCGAGATGCATGGAGATAATCTGCAATATATATTAAGACTCCGCCACCAAAACGGTTCCTATCATTTCTAAATGGTTCTAAATAACCCGGTATAAGAATATCTGTTGTACTTACCTTATCATCTAAATGGCTTTCTGCTATACAAACTATGGAGGAACCTAGACATATTGTTTCTAAATATTCAATTTTATTTCTTACGCTTCTAGCATTCCAGTGAAACACCGTTAAATCACTTACTTTGTTGTCTGGTCCGGGGTTTTCTGCTACATCATTACTTAACAAAAGGAGTTGTAGTAGAAAAAAAGTGAATGATAGGTTTTGTTCGAATGGGTCTCTAAAAATAACTTTCAGGATAGATGGCAAGGTTTGAATTGTTTTATGAAGGAGTACAATTAAAAGCAAAAAATAATATGGTAGAAATCTAAGGGATTTGAAAAGACATTTTTTACTGACAAGACAACAAGACAAGATCTGCAATACAATAAACATATTGCCATTCTGTAAGCAGTCACATCATTATCCATTGTCAAATACAATCCATTCTTTAAACAGTTGACAATAGGTTATAATGAAAACATGTACACCAAGTTTGATCACAAGAAAAAAAACTATTATACAATTCAAGAAAATAAGGAAAATAAAATAAAACATAATAATTATAGAAGACTATGTACAGATTCGAAGTGTATTTCGAAATTTCTGGGATCATTTGACTTGAGAAGAATATAAAAATGGAATCTTGATTGGAATAATCAGTTCGCTGATATTTTTTTTTTTTTTTTAAAGATTATTATTATTATCATTTTCAAAATGTATATGGTATAGCTATACCAGTTATTTTGTCAAGTCTATGTACTATATAAAAAA